>NMUG010007180.1:0-12199 GCA_002855965.1 Monotropa hypopitys
CCTTGAATATCCATCCAAGAAACAATAGTATGCATGACCGGCAACTCTCTCAAGTAGTTGGTCAATGAAAGGCAAGGGGAAATGGTCTTTTTTCGTGGATGAGTTGAGTTTTCGGTAATCAATGCAAACTCTACACCCGGTAATCGCACGGGTGGGGATCGATTCATTCCTCTCATTTGTTATCATAGTCACACCAGATTGTTTTGGAACTACTTGGACGGGGCTTACCCATTTACTATCCGCAATAGGGTAGATAATCCCAACGTCCAAAAATTTAGCACCTCGCTCCTCACGACATCCTTCATGTGAGGATTCAAATGGCGTTGTGGTTGCCGTGAGGGCTTAACGTCTTCCTCCAACTGAATTCGGTGTGTGCATAAAGAAGAGTCAATACTATAGATGTCCGCAAGCGTCCATCCAATAGCACCCTTGTGTAAGATCAACACCTCCATCAACTTTCTTTCCTTCCCTACTGTGAGACTTGAAGAAATTATCACCGGGTACGTTTGATTAGGTCCAAGAAAAACATATTTCAGAGATGGTGGTAATTGCTTCAGCTCAAGAGTGGGCTGCTCATTAATCTTTCTCACAGAATTTTTTAACTCTTCGAATCCGCCTCTATTTTTCAGTTCATCCTCTTCTACAATCTTTTCTAATGTTTCCAAATAGCCAATACACTCCAACTCCTCGGGGGAAGGTACATATCCTTCAACCCCGGCATTCACCAAACAAGACTCAAGTAAGTCATTAACAAGATTTCTCTCGTAACAACCCAAATTCTCTACCATGTCTACTTCATGCACTTCCTCATCATCACCCGGTGATCGACACACATTAAAAATGTTTAGCTCCACCGTCATGATCCCGAAGGTGAGATGCATAAGACCATTTCGACAATTGATTTGAGCATTGGCGGTAGCCAAAAATGGTCTTCCTAAAATGACTGGGATTTGGGCAGCCGTGTTGGCCACCGGCTGTGTATCAAGAACAATGAAATCCACGGGGAAATCGAACTTCTCAATTTGGACAATCACGTCCACTATCATCCCCCTTGGTACTTTTACACTTCGATCCGCAAGTTGAAGGGTGATGGTAGTGGGCTGCAATTCTCCCAAACTGAGTTGTTCGTAAACCGAATAAGGAAGAAGATTCACACTCGCTCTCAAATCAAGTAAAGCTTTTTGGAGTTTCACCTCCCCTATGACAATTGAGATTGTAGGACAACCGGGGTCCTTGTATTTGGGAGGTGTGTACGCTTTCAAGATTGAGCTCATTTGTTCCGTTAAAACGCTCTTTTTGACACATTCATTTTCCATTTTACTGTGCACAAGTCCTTTAAAAATTTTGCATATGAAGGAACTTGCTTGATTGCATCAAGTAACGGGATGTTCACTTTCACTTGTTTAAAGAGTTCCAAAATTTTGGGTTGGTTGTTTGGTTTAGGCTTAAGTCTTTGAGGTAAAGGAGCAGGAAATGGGCAATTTCCGCTCTTTTTTTCTGGTTTGGTTCCCTCTTCAACACTTTCCTCCACCACAACTCCTTTACCCTTCTCCTCCTTGGTGAATTTTGCTCTCTCTCCACTCTCTTTCAAGTCTCCCACTCTATTGTCCACTACTTTTCCTCTTCGTAGTGTGGTGACAACTTTTAACTCACCAACATTATTTTCATCAAGTGGAGTAACTTCAGCAGAATTCTGCCCCTTCACGTTGTGTTGGGGCTGAGCTGGGAACTTGCCCTTATCTTGTTGCAAAATACCAATAGCAGTATTCATTTTCGTGATTTGGGCCTTCAATTCACCCATGTCTTGCCGTGTGCTTTGCATGAACTGATTGGTATTTTGCATAAAGAGAGACATTTGCTCCTCAAAAGTTCTTTTGTTTGGCGGAATGTAGTTGGGCTGCGATACATTGCCATGATGATTTTGGTATCCAAACCCCGATGATTGATTATGAACTTGTCCTTGAAAATTTTGGGGTGGATGAGAATGATTTGGCATGTATGGCCCTTGTGGTTGATGTTGATTTTGTGATGATGGATGTTGATTCCCATGGGCTTCACCCTTCCAACTAAAGTTCGGATGATTCCTCCATTCGGAATTATAAGTCTCCGAATAGGGGAAATTATACGCTTTCCTTTGTTGCGTTGGTTGGTGTTGCCCAATGGCATTCACCACATGTTGCTCCTGAAGCATATCTTTAAATGCAGGGATTGTGGGGCAATCATGGGTGTTATGCTCTTGATTTTCACAGATTGTACAAGAGGATTCCACCTTAGGTTGGGTGGTCACCTCATGAACTTTCCTCACCTCTAACTGCTCAAGTTTCCGAGTCAATTGAGCGATCCTCGCTTGAAGATCCTCATTGTTTGTCAACTGATATTTCCCCCCTCCCGTTGGTTGATTATTCCTTGTTCGATCATTCGGGTCAGAGGTGTCCCATTACTGAGCATTTTCAGAAATATGTTCAAAGTATTCAAATACCTCATCAGGATCCTTACTAAAAAAATCCCCATTACACATTATTTCAATGAATTATCTCGTTTTTGGAGACATTCCCTCGTAGAAACTCACAAGCTGCCATGGCTCGTAGCCATGGTGGGGAATCGAGCTCAACAATTCTTTGAATCTTTCCCAACACTGATAGAACGATTCGTTGGATTTTTCAGAAAAATTTTGAATTTGTTTCTTTAAAGAAATTGTTCTATGTGCGGGAAAGAACTTCTTGAAAAATTCCTTGATGAGCTCCCCCCAACTTGTGATTGGCCTTGGTCTCAAAGAGTTGAGCCAAGTCTTTTCCTTATCCTTCAAAGAGAATGGGAAAAGTTTGATGTAAGCGAAATCCTCTCTTTGATTGTGGTCTAACATTGTCCGCACAATTTCCTCAAATTCCTTGACATGAAGATAGGGATTTTCATTCTCCATGCCATGGAAATGTGGAAGATGTGGTAACAATCCTGGTCGAACAACAAACTCTCTAGCAGCCACCGGGAGGAGAATGCATGAAGGTGTAGAGGACCACGAAGGACTAAGATAATCCCTCATGGTTCTCACTTGCATTTCATCACGATTACTCCTAATCTTCTCTTCAACATATTGTTCCACTCTTTGTTGTTGTTCAATTCTTTGTTGCTATCCATTAATTCCAGCCCTCCCATTTTGATTCAACTGGAAATTTAGGCGGTTGGGAGGCACTTGGTTGTGATTTGGGAACTCCATGTGATTATTAACCTGGAATTCCACTTGTTGCTCTTCAAATTGTGGACGAGGATGGGGATTAAAGATTATAGGATCAGAATTTCGTCGTACCAATCTTTCCTCAGGAGCTCTTGTCCACATGTCAATTTAAATTCCCTCTCTCCCCACTCCAGGAATCACAACAATTTACTTTAATCCTACTCCTACTCCTACTCCTACAGCAGCAATAAGACCAGAGTTGGCCACCCAAATTGAATTGCAAGAGTCAGAGAAAGTTTACCTCGAAGCACAGCACACTTCAGAAAAGAAGAACCACAGCATGAATTTTTTTTTCAAGTTTGTGAACTCCCGGTAGTTAGCATTGGCTCTACCGGGAATGCATAGCTTAATTTTTTTTTTGCGAATTTTAGTTGACCTTGGACTCCCGATAATTTCTCTTCAGACTCCCGGTAATCCAAGTTGCGGTCCTTTTTTTCTATCCTTCAGATTCCCCTTACAGGCTTGTTCTCCCGGTAGTTCAGGTCCGTACTCCCGGTACTGTGAACCACGGGATCCAATCTTGTTCCTCTGCAGAAAAGACTGTTAGCAATGATAATTGAACTCCCGGTAGTTGAGAGATGATTTACCGAGAATACAATCACACCTGCTTCATTAAACCCAACTCTGTTTCCTGCGAATTCATGCTCTGTTTTCTGATTTTCTAATTTTTTTGAATGTTTTTGGAATTTTTTTTATTATTTTTAGATCTAAATGGATGCACTAAATAAAGAAAAACTAAAATCTAACGCCAAGTCCCCAGCAACGGTGCCAAAAATGCTTGGTTTCCAAGTAATTGCAGGTAAAAGGTGTGTTCAAAGTGACTACTAAATTTTATAAAATAAGAACAGTGGAATGGAATTGCCCAAGCGCAAGTAATTCGATTCTCAAAAGATTGTCAATCAAGCATAATAAGACTGGTGAGTAACCAGGTCATTTCCACAGGGACTTGGGGGATTTAATTCTTCCTTATAAGGTGCTTTGTTGTGGATTCTAGAAAAGAAAATGGTGTAATGGGAATTGGGTCTCCAGAATTCTGGAATGAATTTCAGTCAGATTAAAGGTAATTGGAATTAAAATTGATAACAAAAGAAGGATCTAATTCTCAGATCCTAGATGATTGAATTACCTCACACTCAATCTCTAATCTTAAGGAGAACTGATAGAATAACTTGAGAAGGAAATTACAAATCGTTACTGAGCTGATTCCTAATAAGCATGCCCGGTGCCAATCTTCTGATTGTCAACAAAACATCAAACTCCAAACCAACCCAACTACGAGAAGAAATTTCCCAGAATTATTCATCAATTTATGATTTCATAATTCATGCCTGAGAAAGAGTGCGAGAATAATTCGACCACTTCAGATCCTTGAATTAGATCTTAAGGGAGTTTAGCCCCTCATTGATCTAAATTCTACTGAAGAACAATTAAGAACAACTGAATCCATAATTGAATGTAACAGTAATTGGCTAGATAAATTCAATGCAACAACTGAAAATGAAAATCAATTGAGAACTATCTGATGCTTGTAAATGAAAATTACTGGAAGAAAACTAAATTGAAATCCAAAATTCACTCAATTACTTCTACTTCTATCTACTCCTAACAAACTAGAGAGAGAAAGTATTCTATTTTAAAAGCTAACTTTTCGGAACCTCCTCCAACTGATTCTTTCTTTCCTTAAATATTAACCATGGGGATTACACCAAAATCATAAAAGATACTCCCTTTACTTTCTGAAAACTCCAATTCTGGCCCTTAGTCTTCTGAACATGTGGTGATCCCCATCGCCAGTAATTCAGATCCGTTCTACCGGTCCTGTGAACCTCGGTATCCTCTACAGCTCCTGCAACTTCAATCTTCTTCTGTATTCCCGGTTATTGGAGACTGGACCACCGGGACTTGACACTCTCTTCAGAACTTCTACTCTTCCCTTCATGCTCTCCCGGTCATAGGAGATGAGACTACCGGGAGTTCGAACTTCAGTACTCTCAGGAATGCATTCTATTCTTCCTATCTCCGGTCATTGGTATCTTCTACCGGGAGTCCAAGCTTCCTTTTCCTTCTTCCTTCAGGTTCTACCGGGAATGGAATTGAACTTCCGGGAGTTCACCCCTTGTCTTCTTTGTCCAACTTACTCTTTCAGCTTCCTGTAGAGTATCTCAAACATGCACAGTACTTTTTGCCAAAACGAGGTTAAAAGTCCCAATATTTAATTATCAATCTAAATTAAATGTTTCAATGAAATTGTACTATTCCTTGGATTTTAGTCAGTGAAGGCATAGTAAAGTGAAGATTTTAGTCCCAGATATTGGCACTTTTAGGTGCCAATCAAGGGGTAACTTTCCATTTGACAGCAGCGATGTAGCACTGCTTCGCCGAGGTTTGGTCTCCCCTAAGCTCCTCCACACCTCTTTTGCCAATAAATTTGATAACCTAGTGGTATGTGGAAGCGACTCCCTTTATACTATGGACTCGGGTTCGGCCCAGGATAGCATTGTAAGGAGATGGGATGTCAACAACCACAAACTCTACCTTAGTGGTAACCGTGCTGATGGTCACTAGGATGAGAATTTTGCCGAGCGGCCACACTCAAGCCACGTTGAATCCTACTAGTGGCACGTCGGTCGGTTGAAGGTCTTCTGCTTTGTACCCCATTTTCTTGAACAGGGAATAGTACATGACATCTGCCGAACTGCCGAGGTCAACGAGGACCCTTTGGACCTGGCAGTCGGCAACTTGTAGGGTGACGACTAGCGCGTTATCGTGAGGGTGCTGAACCCTTTCTGAATCTCTATCTGAGAAGGTTATGGAATGCCTGGAGTTCGACTTCAGTTTTTTCGGTATGGGATGGACGACAAGGATCTCCTTTGCCTCAATCTATTGGAGCTCTGACTGAAGCTCCTCCTCCTATCGGTGATCCACCATCACGTGGATCACGTTGATAATGCGTAGGGGAGGCTTGGGGTCCTCCTTCGGTACAGCAACGACTGTCTTCTCTGTGTCAATGAACTCTCCAAGATGACTAGCAGCGACCAACTCCTCCAGAAAGTCCTTGTAGGCCTGGTAGTTGGTTGTGAGGTGGCCTCTCTCCCAGTGGTAGGAGCACCTGAACTTGTCATTGCTGTCTCTTTGAGCTCCCAACCATTTCTCCGGCCATCTAAAGTATGGCTCCTTTTCGATTTTGCGAAGGAGTATAAAAGTTGACTGCTTGAAGACAGTAGTAAAGGCTACAAATTCGTATGGCTTGTATGGTCGAGGCTCTCCAGGTTGGACAGTGTTGGTCTCCTTCCTTCTGACTACACTGTTAGAGCCATAACCGGAGCATTGGTCGGCCTTGCTCCTCTCCTCCTTAGCCTCCTCGAGCTTTGCGTGGAGCTCAATCCTGGCCATGAGTTCGTTCATGGTGGCTGGAGGGAACAGTATCAAATCTTCGAACTCTCGGCTGGAGTGGTCCAGGCTAAGTTTGAATGCTGTCACTACGATTTTTTGATCGCACTCTTCAATCTTGTTGTAGAGGTCCCAATACCGGGATGCGTATTGGTACAGAGATTCTGACCTCACTCACCGGAGGCCGAGGAGGGAATCAACCTCTTTATTCATCCTGGAGCTAGTAATGAACCGAGCCAGAAAAGGCCGTTGAAAGGTCTCTCCATGAAGAGATGAACCCTACTAGCAATCGGTCAAACTAGAGCAACCCAACCTCTCCTAGACTGGATGGAAACAACTTGCACATCAAGGCATCTTTCCCTGAGAATAGGGACATCATCTGCCTGAAGTGCACGATATGGGTATATGAATCCATTTTGGGATCATATTTGTTGAATTTGGGGGCTGGGAAACCTGCCGGAGGTCTTGCAGCTTCAATTTCTGGAGAGAATGGAGTGCATGGGATTCTGTCCTGTTGGCACGACTCATAGGTCCGAGCTGGCAGGACCTCCCTTCTTCTCCTCTAGGTGACCTCCTACTCAGAATGGGGTGCCTGTCTCTCTCCATGACTGTTGTGTCTTTGGTCCCGGAGGGGTGATAGTTCCCTAGTCGGGCGAGGTCTCTAGGCCACTGGAATTGCGTGTGGACCGAGACGGTCAAAGACAGGTGGACGATGACTAGCGGCCGAACGTTCTTCCCTATGCCGCGGATCAAGACTCGGCGCCTGACGCGACAGTCCTCGTTAACCCTCTGCCGGGCAGGGACTTCTTCTACCCTTCCCCCTAGCCTGTTCAAAGTAGAGGGCCTGGTTTGCTCAGATCTGCTCCTGCTCTTGGAAAGCTCCTGATACTCTCGGTCATCCCCTTCAGCACGGTCTAGCGCCACTCTTTTATTCTCGGTGGCCTCCCTTAGGAGGGTCATTTTGCAGATGAGGGCATCAATCTGGTGATCCCTTCGACCCAGATCTCCTTCCAGCTTACGGATATACTCCCTAGTGGTAAGCTTGGCCGGAGGGTCGGGACATTCACTAGTACGGTAGCTGGCATCGTCGACGCGGATGCGTTCAAGCGTTCAGAGAGCAGAGTTCCCTAGCCTAGCAACTTCTTTTCCCTTGTTCCTTCTGCCATCAGATTGGTTATCCTTGGAGTTTCGGTCTTTGGAAGCCATCTTCAAGCTACAACAGAGATTTGAGTGTTTGAGAAAGGGTTCCCCAACGGAGTCACCAATTGTTGGGGAGGGGGGGTAAGCCTTTCTTGCGGTGGTTCTCGAGTGGTAGCGGTGGAGATGTGGCTGAGCTTGGCGGCAAAACAAGGAAACGTTAGGCTACCGACAAATTTCACCGGTGGACCCTCCGATGGTAAAGTCAGCAAGGGATTTGTAGAGAGAGTAAGCAAAATGGCAGAGCTTGGGCTAGAGTGAGAAGATGTACCTCTGCATTGAATGCTCCTCTCTATTTATAGAACCATCGGAGAGTGGGGGACATGCACTTCGGCGCGACTATGCTGCTGTGCTACGTCATGGGGCAGTGCACCTTTCCCACCTGTGCGTCTGAGCGTGTGGCCGACCGGCCGGCCCCAACAATGTCAGGCGGCGCCGCCTGACAGCATTGGGCAGCAGAAAAGCTGATAAAGCATGTCTAACATGTGGCGGGAATCACGGAAAAGCTGATTCCCGTGTCAGGCGTGTGTCTGCCATGTGCACAAAACCCGGGATGCTGTCTCCGAGGGAATCTTTGCTGTAGATGAGGTATTTGTCCTATCTAGCCGAAGGGATATGCTTCGGCGCAACTGGCTATTGACGGTTGTCCCTGAGCAATGAACCTTCTGCACAGAAGTGACCCCAAGGGAGCTCCTGCCATTGGCCTTACCTCTGTTCGGTTGCATGACCTTACTTTCCTGTTGCTTCGGCTAGGTACCTCCTCAGAGCTGTGAGTCTCCTAGGCCGGAGAGAGCCCCAGGGAGGTCCTGACGCCGGCTCCACGTTGCTCGGCCCCCTGAGAGCTGGCCTGTGTTGTGGTCCTCTCAGAGGAGGTCGTGGCTCCGGTCTCTTATTGGTTCGGCCCCCAACATAAACAAAAGGAAAAAGTAAATGATTACAAATGTACAATTCCTAACAAACTCTGAAAAGTAATAGCAAAATGTCATAGGATGTCGGGTGGTCCCCGTGTGGTTTCATTCCAATAATAGTGCGGGAGAAAGGCCGAGCTGGGGTGCAACTATTGAGGTCGTGCTATCGTGAGTTGCCGCGCTGAACTGATAAGAGCTGAGCTGGCCAGGCTGTGCTAAAGTTCCATGAGGCAGTGCGGTAAAGGTGGTAGCTCGGTATCTGGCAGCTCAGCATCTGTTGTGCACTGTGCGGCTGGCTGGAGTGAATTGGTGCTGAGCTCGACTGGTGCTAAGGTCTGCTCGGTGTCATGTGTAGGCCTTTGTCCTACATCAGGCTCCCCTACTAAAGATGAACTCGCCCTCGAGTTTTCTAAGTGCCCGGGAGGGTGATAATCAATCAGATCTCCGACATTGAAGGTGTTGGAAATGTGCAAATTACCAGGAATATCCACTTTGTATGCATTGTCGTTGATCCGACTGAGGACTTTGCAGGGACCCACTCTTCTCATCTGTAGTTTGCCGTACGTACCCACTGGGAATCTATCTTTGCGAAAGTGAACTATAACCAGGTCTCCCTCTTTGAACGTCTTCCTTCTTCTTCACTTGTCGGCCTGGGACTTGTATTCGGCATTAGACTCTTCTAGCCTGGTCTTGGTGTCAACAAGTGTACGGACAGCGCCTGTGGCTCAGTGCTCTGCAACTCGGCTAGTTCCTGGCAACGAAGGTAAAGGAACAAGATCCAGAGTGTGGGTTGGGATATGATGATACACCACCTGGAAAGGGGTGTGCCCTGTAGATCTGTTAATGGTGTTGTTGAATGCGAACTCAGTTTGGGGTAACCAGAGGTCCCACTGCCTAGGCTTGTCTCCAGCTAGGCAACGTAACATATTGCCGAGTGTGCGGTTGACGACCTCCGTCTGGTCATCTATCTGCGGATGACAAGTGCTGCTGAACTGGAGGCTAGTTTTAAACTTGGCCCACAATGTTCTCCATAAGTGGCTGAGGAACTTACTGTCTCTGTCTGAGGTGATGGTTTTGGGCATGCCGTGCAGACGAACAATCTCTCTGAAGAAGAGATTGGCAATGTGGGAGGCATCATGAGTCTTTCTGCAGGCCACAAATCGTGCCATCTTCGAGAATCTATCAACCACTACCATGATTGAATCTGCAGCTCTTTGTGTTCTGGGCAACCCGAGCACAAAATCTATGGACAGGTCTTCCCACGGTGCCTCGGGAACAGGCAATAGAGTGTAAAGCCCTGTGTTCTGGGTTTGCCCCTTGGCCGTTTGGCATACATAGCATCTCTGAATGAATCGACCAACATCTCGCTTGAGCTGGGGCCAATGATATCTATCCTCCACCTAATGGGTAGTCTTATCACGGCCCATGTGTCCTCCATGTCCTCCACAGTGAACCTCTTTGACTAGCAACTCCCGTAATGATGATCTGGTAATGCATAACTGGTTTCCTTTGAATAAATATCCTTCATGGATAAGAAACCCATTCAATCCGTTCTTGATGAGCTGGCATTGGGACCACAAATCCCAAAAGTCTTCATCTTCCTCGTACAGTTCCTTGAGAAAATCAAACCCCACTAGTCTGTGCGGGAAACAGCAAGAAGCGATGCTCTACGGCTCAGGGCATCAGCAGCTCGGTTAGAGGTCCCCGTGGTGTGCTTTAGAACAAACTTGAAAGCTTGAACACAAGCAATCCATCTGGCATGTTTCTGGTTAATGGTAGCTGAGCTGTTCAGGAACTCCAAGGCCTTGTTGTCAGTGTGTAGCACGAACTTCTGATGAATTAGATAGTGCTTTCAAACTCTCAGAGCTTGAATAACCACATAGAGTTCCAGTTCATAGACAGTCCAATTCTTCCTTGCCTCACTTAGCTTCTCACTGTAGTAAGCCACTGGTCGACCCTCCTGGGATAGGACAGCTCCAATGCCAATGTAACTGGCATCTGTGTGGACTTCGAACAGCTTGTTGAATTCTGGAAGGGCTAAGATTGGTGCTGAGGACAGTTTTTCCTTGAGCTCAGCAAAGCTCTGCTCGGCATCAGTGGTCCACTCAAATTGCTTCTTGTTTAGGCACTCTGTCATTGGCACCACAAGGGTGCTGAAATTCTTGATGAACCTCTTATAGAAGGTAGCCAAACCATAGAAGCTCCTCACATCGTGTGCGTGTAACGACCCGTCCCGGATTAATAGAAAATTTTATAATCCGGTTACGAATCGTCACACATTAAGAACTAACCAAGGCTACTTGATCTTATTTTTCAAAAAACCATAAATTTCTTTCTTTCTTTTTAATAAAATACTACAGCGGAATAAAAAGATAATAATAAAAACTCCAACCACAACTGGTACCAAGTGTGACAGTCTAAAAGAAAACAATGACCCAGAACAAGGTCCCAATAACATAAGCTGGGTAGTCTACTACAAAAGAACTAAAAGTCTGAACAAGTAGAAACCTTACAAATCCTCACACTACAACTGTAAGGAGAACAGAGCTAAAAACTGAGAAATATGACTCCTGCTGGAAAGAGTCCTGAAGTCCTGGCAATGAACCCACTAAGCCTCCTTACCTGGATAAAATGCCACAACAAAAAGAAGAGGGCAACAATATCCAGGAGTGTCAGATTCACACTTATTATAGAAAAAGAGATTAGCATGCTACAACAATAAAAACAAGTAACGTAGGGGTTGTGCCTCTCCCCTCATATAGTCCAAAATAATAAAGTAAACGAAGGGGTTGTGCCTCTCCCCTAAAGTAGTCCAAACAAACAAAGTAAAGTGTCCATGCATATGCAATTTGAAATTATATGCGTCTTTTAGAATTTTAGGAAGCTTCTATCATCATCATCATCGTACTAGGGAGATAAATCAACTCCACTAGCCAAAGGGAGACCAAGTCTACCCTAATATTCCATCACCGTAAGATAGTCACAAAGTTCTACCGGAATATAATATTTTCATCACCGTCAGGTAGTCACAAAGTTCTACCGAAAATATATATCACCACAGTTGCATTTAATTATGCAAGATCTTATCACTGTAGGTAGTCACAAAGTTCTACCGAAGATCATATCACCGTAGGTAGTCACAAAGTTCTACCGAAGATTTCATCACCGTAAGGTAGTCACAAAGTTCTACCGAAATCTTTATATTTTATCATCGTTACATCATAGATGTGCATGCATGTGAATGTTCTCAACTAAAGTACATCGTATATTTCCAGCACCTAAGTGTTGTACAAGCATGTTGAAACATCCACTATATCCATTCCATCATATCATCATAAAGGAAGCATATAAACACTTAAACAATGCAGTCCATTTATATGTGTGCACCAACCATCGTAAGGGAAGGAAATTGGTTATTTGCAGCCATCAATATACTAAGTTAACATGGTTGCATATATAGACATTCAAAGCA
>NMUG010007181.1:0-12199 GCA_002855965.1 Monotropa hypopitys
ATTTATATTGAAAAACCATGTATGATGATGGTGATTTATGAATCTTTTTCTTCTTGCTCTTGAGCCATGCACGAACAACCTTGACACCGGCGTGATGCCTGCCAAATATCCTCCGACGCTCAAGTCAGTTGTGTTTCAATAATGGGAAAAGAATTCAAAGAGAGTTAGGTAACAGAAGTATGATCGTACTTGTTATCGTAGTCTTCCTGAGCAATATATACCCCTACTCTATTTTAGAAAGGCTTTCGCAATTCTCTACAACGTTTCCTTATCCAACATGCACGCTCCCGTAATTATAGGCTGGTATCTCGCACTTCCATTTTGACCCTGCAGATCCTCTAATTCAAATAATAAATAGGTAGGAAAGATTGGTTAAAGACTAAATACTTGCACTCGTTGTACTCAGTCCGACGACTGAGGTCTTCTCATCATTGTTAGTCCTTCAGCTGAGGTCCCAGTGATCAAGTCAGCATATCCATGACCTCAGGGCTGACCTGAGGCCCTATCCATGGCACTGAGCTTTAAGCTCAGCACAAATTATCAATGCATGTGTTTTAATTGAAGAAACAAGCCTCATTTGAAAAAGAATAGAAAGATGTGTGTGTTCATTCATGATCCTTAGTGGCGAGTTTCTAACTAATGTATTTAAAGGAGAAAATGTATCTTTTATTCTTTGGCAAAAAATGATTTTAAAATTTGGATCGTGACAGCACCACACAGGCTGCATTGGCACATGTGGCATGGGACCCACGTGTTAAGAATTTAGTGGGCCCCATGCTACGTGTGCCGAAGCATCCCGTGTGGCTCTCTGGCATTGACTACATGGCACCACGTGTGCATGCCATGTGGTGCCCCTCCGACACCCAAATTCCCCCCTAATATAGGGATTATTTTAAGTCTAAAAAGGTGATCGGAAAGGTTCATATTCTTTAGCCCATTGAGTTTATTGTATGTGTCAAAAACTATCATATTAAATGAGATAAATAAAAATAAATACAAAGGTAAGGTATGAAAGTCAAGTCAGATAACAAAAAGGTGTAAAAGATGTTTTTCCACGCACAAGAAATTATTCATAACCAGGAATAGTTCATCACGTATAGAGATAGTCTTTTCTGCATAGGAATATTGATTTTTGAGCAGAAATAGTCCTTCAAACAAAGATTAGCACCCCGAGCAAAGAAAAACATGATGAAGAGTGACACAACAATGAATATCCTGCAATGCATATTACAATAGCAAACTGAATGCGATAGCAGTACAATGTGTACGGGAGATTGGTCAAAAATAATTGACAGAATATTTTTAATAGATAAATGATAGTCAGATTGTGAAAAAATCCACATGAATAATAAGTTATAATGAGAAGTCCTAATTTTATTTAATGACTAGAATGAGAAATTTTGATTATTAAATATATTCGAGACAAAAGAATGTTACACAAAAAATAAAAAGACAGAGATCAGAAGTAACGATAGAAATTGAGTTGTTGGAAGCAATAAAGACAAATTAAGCATAAGAATAAAGACATTAACGAGGTCCACTCAAAACGGCAGAAGGTGAAATATCTAGTCAGACCTTGTTGATACCCAAATTTTGGCTCGGCTCCGACAAGTCCAGAAATCAGCAAAACGATCTTTTTTAGTATCCATGCGCACATCCGGAATGTTCAGACTCACCGCGAACAGCCCCGACATTAGTCAAAATCCTCGAAACGACAAACCCGCAATGGTAAAGTGTTGAGGAACATTTACCCATCTCAGAATTCTATTCCGATGCATCAATCAGAACAAACTTCAAACGGACGGCACTGAAACCGCATCCGAATTAGAAAACGGGCTGGCACAAGCAGAATCCTACACGAGCGTCCGAATTTTTTCTTCTGAGGAGAATATCGAAGACAATCACATTATAGAGAACCTGGTATAAAAACTGACTTCATCCGATCCAGCACCGAAATTCAGTTAAGGATAAACGTAATTCGTTCAGATTTTCATGCAGCGGTCAGCCAGCCTCGGAAATCAACGGACGTATTTTGCACGGACCTCATCTTCAAAATCTGACATTCCCTACAGAACAGATTTTCTGGAAGTTGAGCAGCCAGGAGGTGCACCAACCGCTTCTCATTTCAGTCATAATATTAGAGCCGTATTTCAGGGGTTTTCCAGAAAGTGTTCGAATTAAGCCCGGGATATTTGCTATATTCGTGATCCAACACAGCGATCATGAATATCAAATTTAAAATGATAAAGTCAGAGTTCTCCGAGGGGACGGCAAAGCGTAAACAGAAGCTTCAGACCAAGATCAGAATTCCGGGATACTTTTTCAATTTTAAATGTATTTTCTTTTATTTTTAATTAATTTTCCGTCAAAGATAAGCTCAAACCGACCTTGGAAGCTTCCTAAAATATCCAGCCACGCGTTTTGGCAGATTTTTCCACAATATCACAACTATAGTTGCGACATTATCCATTATATATACAAAACCTCAGAAACCAAAATCTAGACCGAATAACTTCATTCCAAGTCCATTTCAATTTTAGATACCAAAGCCTCCGGGCATTTTCTCTTAAAATTCTTCCAAAAGCTACCCAAACTTCGACCAAAAATTCGAAAAACCTAAATCCAACCAAGAACAAGCCTCGTTCTTGAAGTATCTCGAGCTTATCTTTCTTCGGTAAATTAATTTACCTCTTACTTTCGAGAGACTCTTGGTAGTCTTCTAATTCATAGTTCGGTACTAGTCACTCGGCCGCGTCCGATACTATATCCTACTATGTCTTAAAGAAGCTATCTACAGAAGTCGTCTCTCCGATTTGTACAGATCCAATTAATATATTTGCCGAGATTTTTTTATATACTCGTCTTTTATCGCTTCAAAACCCATATCTGTTTAAATAATTCGTTATTTTATGTCTTTCTCCTCGTTAGAATTCGACACATGCTTGGCTACGCCGGCTCTGCTGTCGCATACGAGAAGAACATAAAAACATCTTCGCCCTAAAATGTTGCCGTCTAGCTCAGAATATATCCATCTCGGTTATATATGATATCTTATCAATTGTTGCCGTCTATCTCGAAATATATCCATCTCAGTTTATATATATGATATCTTATACCCCTGCCCATATATACATTACAGCATACATATTCTATCTCTCTTCAGCGATTAACTTTCGCTTTCCCCAAAACACTTTCAAACCAAATAAAAATCCGGCATTCGATGTCTGAAGTGAAAGCTTGCAGTAGCTGTCAGAATTGGATTGAAGGAATGCCTTGTGACTCAGATCATTTCCGGAGTACTCGATATCCCGGGAGGATTTTTCTCACTTAAAGAAAGTAAAAATCCCCTCCCCCAATTTTCAAAACCCTGTTCGATTGGAAAAAACAATCCTTCTTCCAAAGCCCGGTTAAAACATATTCCGGCAATTTTTATAGAAAACATTTTTCCGGTCGAAGTTCTGTCCGACTGAAAAATACAAAAACACTTTAAAAGCAAAAAACAAATTTCTCGATTCGATGTCTGAAGTGAAAGCTTGCAGTAGCTGTCAGAATCGGATCACTGGAATTCCTTGTGACTCGGGTCATGCCGATTCACTCGATATTCTTTGGAATTTTCTAAACCAAAAATATCCCATCTTTTTCAGAAAACGGTCGAAGTCCTGTCCGACCTATTTTAAAACATTCCTATCCGAAAAACAGTTGAAGCTCTGTCCGACTAAAAATCGATTTCAAGGCACAGTCGAAGTTCCGTCCGACTGCCTAAAAACAAAAATGACATTTTAGTTGGAATTCAATCCAACTACAAAAAAATGTTTTCCGACGTTAAGCCGAAGTTCCGTCCGACTCAGAATAAATTTTCAAAACGCAGTCGAAGTTCTGTCCGACTGTCGCAAATAAAATTAAATTAACAAAACAAAATCATTTTCAAAACACAGTCGGAATTCTGTCCGAGTGTAGAAAATCATTTTTCGCCGAAGTTCTGTCCGGCTCAAAAATATCCTTTTTTCATCAAAACCGGGTCAAAAGTCACCCGTATCTCTTTCAAAAATTCCCCTTATCAAAACCGGGCCAAAATCTGCCCGTCAACAACTATTTCAAGGAGTCTTTTCATTTCATACATTAAATCAGTAATAATTTTACATTTCTCTTAGCCGATGAAACAATCGATTTCGATTCGAAAAGAGATTTATTTCTGAAAAAGAAGTACCGAAAGGGCGAGTGGGGTGCCTAACACCTTCCCCATTAGTAATTTAATCCCCGAACTCGAATTTCTAGTTTTGCAGATACCTTTCCAAAATAAAAAGACATTTTCCTAAAACAAAATGACATCTTTTTACAACAAAAATTCCGGTGACTTGGTACACCACAGCTCAATACCAAGTGGCGACTCCGAAAATTCGAAATCTGCATACTCAGTCCGCCATCCATTTTCAAACAAACCACCATATTTTTAAATCAAATCCAACAACGCATCTTCTTCCGTCCCGGAAAACGTCTCCCGCCGCACGGGGGACGATGGAAGGACGGAAAAATTTCCCGGCGCGACAGCTGGCGACTCTGCTGGGGACCTAAAGGATTTCAGCTTGCGAAATCTTTTTCAAAAATAAATCTTTTCCAGAATTTCGAAATCTATCAATTCTCGGCTTATTGTTATTACTGATTTGCATCGTGTTTATTTCTTTTTCAGGAAAGATTACAGGGCGCGTTGATAAACTAAAACAGGTTCCGCGTTAATAAAAATTGCTGCGCTGAAACTATTTTCTTTTTCTGCTTATATCTTACTTGTTGATATAAATGCAAAAGGATTTTTCCTCGTTTTCAAAATTTTTTTTCTTACATTGTATATGTATGTTTTCCATACATCATTTGCATCATTACCTGTTTTGGGTGGAGGTCATTACCGCCCAAAATGGACGAGTCCCTATCAACCTTTCGGGGGCCCAACAGTAACCTTTGGTACCTTAAAAAGTCCGACGCAGAAATGAGGCACTCCAACCAAATCACCGACTCTACAATGGTACCCTCACGGGGCCGGAGGTTTGAAGATTTGGGAACCATTAAACTTTCTTAGCCAAACATAGCCACATGTTGCATATAGTAAACTAATTATTGAGTCAAGCCAAAACCCTATTTACTGTTTTAGGGCAATCATTACATTTTCGAGGGGAATCCTTATATTCATACTTGCTAAAACACCCAATGTTTTTCAAGATGCATTAGAGTCTTTAGGGATGTTGGTCGAGATAGACTATGGACTTATCATTTTTCAACAAAAATCTCCAAGTAAATTTACTAAAATCCGAGAATCCCTCCAGACTTCATGTCTGAGGCACGTCTCGAATTTTTGAATTTATAAGGAAGTCCATAAGTCTCCAACTATCCCAAAGACCTTCTTCTTTCAGCACATATATCTGCCAGACTTCGTAAAACCGTCAGCGTCTCTAAGGGTATTGGTCAAAAGTAGATTTCGGACTTGTCATTTCTAAAAATCTCCCGAGAATTTATAAATCCAAGACTATCCTCCAGACTTCATGTCCGAGGCATTTTTTGAATTTTAAAACTCAACGGAAGTCCGTATATCTCCCAAGTACCCTCAAAGACACTTTCCTGATATACTGATCCGAGCGTAGTGTCGCCATACAGGTACAGACACGACCCGTCCGGATCCGTCATATAAACAGGACTATCAATCCCTCTGCCCAAGCAATGACAGGAAGACAATATTGCCCATAGTGTGGCAGCGAGCCCGAATCAGCCTTTTGGGCCGAATTTGAAGCCCTCCAAAGGGAAAACCAGGAGCTTCAAATCACCAACCGGGCACTCTTAAGTCAGCTCGTACAGACGCAAGCTCCTCCACCGCAATCCCCTACTGGAAGCATGGATGCATACCCCCAATTTAACACTGGGACATCCCCCTCCGCTACAAGCCCATTTCAAAGTTATGATGGGCCATCTCCCTCATGCACGCAGTATCAGAAGCCCAGGAACCCGGGCCCATACGAATCATCTCCATATCGTTCGATGCCAAGTCAGCATCCCAGGCCACGCAAGGTCTCTCCTCCGGGGCTAGCAAGAGACCCCCAGCCACGTCGGAACTTCACTCCACTGGCCATCCCGATGACCGAAGTGTTATCTTTCCTCAGTTCATCCGGGCACTTGGATCTCATTCCGGCACGCCCGTTACCAAATCCTCTCCTCCTGTAGTTTTGGACCGACCAACGATGTGCCTTCCATTCCAACCAAATGGGCCATACCGTCGAGAATTGCAGGACGCTCAAACATAAGGTGAAAGACCTTATAGACACAGGGGTCATAACCTCGGTAGAGGCCGACGCGCCCTCGGAGGCTACGACAACCTGTTCGAGTCTCCAAGACTTTCCGTTCATGGCTACGCCCAAAGAAGAACATGGAGATCTTGAGGAGGATTTGCTTGAATGACCGGCATGTTGAAACCACCGTCATCCATCCTCCATCACCAAAAACTGGACGATCCATCCGTCCCCCAAGCCCGCGTCTCTTGGTAAACCGCGGCAATTTTGCATACTGTTTATTTTATGTTTCGTTTTCTATTACGGAATGTAGATAAATGCAACTTTTGTACGATATATGTTCTTTCATCTTGTTACATCTAATGTCAAGAAAAGTTTCATATATTCCATTCGTCTATCTTCTCTGATAATACATAATACAAATACACAAATACAAAAAAATACATGACTTAATGTTCATCCTTTTACATTTAAAAGAGATCAAACAAATTTTAACATATTGAGAGTAAGACTTCGAAAAACGAATCGAATTAGGATCTGATCAGAAGTCACACCAATAGTCGAAGACGGAAGGCTTCAAACCCAAGGAGACCCATCTCATCTACACCTCCGAGCCTTCAGAATGGTTATCGAACGTTCATACAGACCCACACTGGGGCAATGCAGTATTCCCCAGTTTCCAGCTATAAAGAAAACACAAATCCCGTCACTTCGAGGCCGGATAAGTAAGATAGACGAGGAAAGACTAAACAACAGTCTTTCATTCTCAGTGCTACCAACAGAGAACCTCCGAAAATTTCAGCAAACATATATGGCCGAGAATCTTCTAGCAAGGCGATTTGGGCTTGAAGCAATTTCTCCCCCATACAAGAAGAAGCCAAAGTGAAGATCTACCCCAATTATCAAGAACCTTTCATCATATCCAAAGTACTGTCAGGCAGAGCCGTCATCCTAGCAGATATGGATGGACCCGAGTTCCCTCTTCCTCTTAACTCTGACATGTTGAAACATTACTATGTCTAATTAGTAATATCTATTTCAAATGCAATGATTAAGTTTTGACTCCGATTAAAACATCATCTTCTTGACTATTGATCCGGTGAAATTTGAGTGTAGTAGCACTTCCACTCTCTCTTTCGAGGCTTCAATACAAATTTCCTTTTCTCCTCTTATCTAATAAGAGCGATTCAAAAAAATATATCATCATCATGAATATACGATGATAAAAAAAATCGCCACCCCCTTTACATAAACAAAAAGGGGAGATTCTACAAAAGATCTCTGCTTATATCTTTTTGAATTCTTCAGCCTCTCCTAACAATGGAAGTGCTCACACCCGCTCAAAGTCATCGGACCTTAGTCAAGAAGTTTACGCCTTGTCGAAGTCAGAATCCGAGTCATTTTCTAAATAAAAAAAATCACTATCCGGCATAGTTAAAACATGAGAAGGAAAACTATGGCAAGATCGGAAAACCCCGCATGGTTAAAACCCGAGAGGGAATCATGGAAAAACAAGGGAGATACAAATCCGGTGTAGTCAAAACCCGAGAGGGGACTACAGCAAAAATGGATCAATCCAGTACGGTCAAAACCCGAGAGGCGATCGTAGCAAAATCGGAATGAAAACGAAAGGCATCCAGCATAATTATCAATCCCAAGGGGGAGTTACGGAAAAAATGAATACAGAAAAAGCCAACCAAAAACACACACACAGAACCACTCTCCAGAGTTTGGTGATACAACGAAGCTCGTCAAAACAGCAATGAAGTCAGAACCGACGTTGGCAAAACAATCAACTTTCCGAAGGAGCAACTTCTTTAAGGATTTAGTCCGATTCGTCTTAGCAGTCCGTCGCTTCATGTGTTAAAAGCTACAAAATCGCTTTCAAAATAAAGGATGAACTTAGGTCTCCGCCTTTGATTTAATCGATCGGACCTCACATATAAAATTTATTCAGATTGATCAACTTCAATTGAGTATCAATCTCTATTATCAGAGAAGCATACATGTTCAGAATATATTTACTTATTTGATAAAGATTACAGATAATGGAAATATATTCATCAGAAGCAATACATTGACATTCTATATAGAAAATAGAAACATAGAATGACAATATGCTAACTACTGTCGGTCTCTCTGTGAGAGCGCATCCAGCAAGCCCAGCAAAGCCTGGCACATCTCTCTATATCGGATGGTCAACACAGTACCAGTCATAGTGCCCGATCGGTCTAACTCTAACAAACAACGGAGCATTCGTACCATGGTACGTAACTGAGCCATGTCCGGATAGCCACCTGGGAACAAATACTCCATAGAGGCAAAACTAGATCGTAAGCCCTCTATATCATGGAAGTGAAACCCCCTCTCTCTAGCCAGACGCCGACGAGCTGCACGTAGTCTATCATGGGACCTCCTGACTTCAACAAGTGATCTATGATATGATCCTGTCAGAGTGTCAAAATCCTCCTGCAATCGATCCCTGTCATCACCACGAGCAACAATATTGTCATATGACTCATCAACTAGTCGATCGAGATCCACCACCTTGCGCATTAGCCTGCTGATCTCCTCTAGTTGGACCTCATATCACTGAGTTGCCTGATTCAAGGAATCCTCCAAAGGAGCTACCGTGCTAGTCGAACTGGCCGAAGCTCTCACCTCTGCTAGGTCCCGATGCAAACTACAAGTGACAACCTCCATATTAGACAACTGAAGGGACAAGTGATCTACATCACTCCGGAGAGAGTCTCGCTCCCCAGTAATAGAAGAGACCCGCCAAATGGCCCTGTCTCTCTCACCAGTCATCTGTAAATGCCGAGAATGTGAATCTATAATTTGCGCCGTATAGCTCGAAGACTGCGATGCCAAATATGAGGACCACTGCGGTAACAGAAACTGATCCAAATATGCCGGGAAAGTGGCTACCATGCCAGCCTGACGATCAATCTCTGATGCAATCCAGTCTAAATACGACTCCGAGATACAAGGAGTATCACTGGTCCAAGCAGATGAAATCGTAACCCTCTCATCCCATAAAACCGAAGCCTCTCCAACCAAAGGATGAGCAAAATCACTGGCAAAGTCAAAATGGTATCTGCTGCCATCATAAAGCGAAGAAGACATCGGAATATCCTGATCAAGCCCGAACTGTCTGAGGACTCGGTACCCAAAATACGATACCACACCATACATCCCAACAAGGGGTAGAAAGGACAAGCCTAGCCCATATACAGTCACTACGTGCTCCATAGCACTAAAAACACCGATATCCCAAACATTGGTATCCGGTGTAATGCTGTCCAAACCCACTATCCAGGTATCCAACCGCTGAGGGATATATCGCAAACCAATAATTTGCTCGGTCAAGAGCGCTAAGGGCATGTCAATGAACCACCTCGGACGTGATGAATGACTCCTGAAAACATGAGTAAGCAGCCATACATATAACAACTCAACGCCACCACAGGCATGAGAATCATGAGATAGTAAAAACAGGGTCAGTCCCCTGTACGTCTCTGCCAAAATCGCTGGTATGATGGTCTGTCCTTCGATCACAGCGTCTACCCAAAAAGCTACTCGCAGATCCAGCTGCCCATCATATCTCGGGAAGAACAACCCCGCCAACATAACAAAAGCGAAGGCATATACACGTCTACGAGAGTTAGCACGACTGTCAGGTAGTCTAGCAAAATCGGCCCCTCGTGGATCATAATAGACCTCATCACCAAACAGACTCCACAGAAAGTCGGGACGTACTGTCGGAATCCCGTCAATATCATCAGAAATCAGAGAGGCCCTTTTTAGGCCTATCAATGCACAGAAAGCTATCCTAGCATTCCGATAAGGGAATATGCGGGCCACGGTCTCCAAAGAAGGTTGCATCCTCAAGGAAAAATGATACTCCTCTAAAGTAGAAGTCAACTCATGAAGGCCGAAACGGAACAAGCTCAAGGTAGGTATCCAATACCTCACCAAAGCCAACAGGAAGTCCGGGGCAACGCGAACGGTCAAAGACTAGCCACTCCCCCGAATATCTGCTCGAACAAAAGACGCTCAGCTGGGGCAAAAGATGCCCACCAAGCAACCAGTAGCGCAATAAAAGCAGGTGCGAATGACATTTTCCTACAAAGGAAAACAAAGCATCAGTATCCTTCTTTTTACATGTTTATGCAGTACAAAACGGTAGACTAAGAAAAAGAAGTGTAAACAATAAAAGAAGAGACAAACAAGAATAGATTACATTGCGTACAAAATGTTTCTATCATAAAAGAACAGAAGAAGAACAAAAAGGGCTAACTACGACAAAGTGCCCTGCTAACGAAAGAAGAACAAAAAGGGATAACTACACAAAGTGTCCTGCTAACAACTGAAGAACAAAAGGGCTAACTACACAGTGCCCTACTAAAAACAACAACAACAAGTCTATACAGTGCTAACAAACTGCAAAGAAAAAGAGTCTATGTCTGTCTACTATAGGCATATCAGACATCTCTGCTCCTACTGTCATCTCGCCGTCCTCGACGTCTGGGTCTCCGATCAACTGAACCTCTAGGGGGGTCCGGGGCATCCTGAAACACAAAAACAAATCATTAGAAACGAAAAGAACAGTAAAGACAGGTCTACAATAGATCTACGAAAAGACAAACAGAAAGTAAACTACTATGTTTACGTACCGCGTCTGGGGGAAGCTGGTCTGGTGGTGCTCCTCTCTGTCGAGCACTCCACTACTGGTAGGCCTGATAGAACCTCGACAGCTTATCCTATGGAACGGACTGAGAAGACTGGGCTCTACTATCTGCACCCCTCATCATCCGAAAGAAGCGATCCTGCTCAGCGCCGATCGACTCTCCGCCTCGAACTGTGGTCATAGTGGTGAAGCGGCCGATGGATACACTCCAGAACCAGGCAGTGTAGTCTCCCCGCACCATGAACCAAGCAACGTCGTAATCTCCTGCAATCGGAGACCGGGACACCCCAAAAGTAGCAGCAGGCGGGCATCTGGGGATCATAACCTCTCCCATCGTCTGGCGCCAGCAGTGGTCGCCCATATACAGCTCCCAGGAAGTGTAGGAGAAGAAGGTGCACCTTCGAGATGACAAATATATCTCGACACCGTAATTCCCTCCCAATGCTATCCAATCGAACGGCTGCCAGGAGATGTCGTCCGGCGTAACTAGCTCTAGTTGTGAGCGAAGCGTCACGAAATCCAGCAAGTCAAGAGCATGCGCAGATGGATGCGGCCACCGCAGAGCCCTAGGGACGTCAAGTCCTAGGTCGGTGGGAAGGGGGTGCCCTACGCTCATATGTACAAAAGGACCACCACAGGAGAAAAGGCCAGAACCCTAATTGTGTCGGCGAAAGGCAGCTAACTCTCCTCCTCATAGCCTGGAGGAAGGAGGCAAAAGTAAAAGACCCCCAGTCAAAGAGGGCACCATCCGGGAAGTCAACTATCCCGACGTAAGCCACTGAAAACAAAGTGTCGTTGTTGCATAAGAAGCACGACACTAGAAAATACAAGAGCAACTGACGCTGCCGTCTGAACAACTCCGGGCCGTTTGTCTCTAGGGTGTAAAAGAAGTCTTCTCCCCACAGTACTGAGCCTGGGATCCTCTTCCCTCTCATCTCATGTGGGGCGATGCCCAAAACCCTCTCGATGTCATCCTCAGGCCCCATCGTCCTCTGGACAGGGATCCCTATGAACCTCAGACCTGTGATAATGGCCCACTCGAAAGGAGTGATGCCCAGCTCACAGTCGCCCAGATGGAGCATGTCACGCCCCGGATTTTCAAACCATTTTTTTAAAATAAAAGAAATGCATAAACCTCTTTGCACAAACCATTCCAACAACAAGGGGCCGTGAGTAAAAGAAGTACAAACGTATCTCTTTTACAAAACATGCGGAAACAAAACGTTAACTATCCTTTTTC
>NMUG010007182.1:0-12199 GCA_002855965.1 Monotropa hypopitys
CTAACTATAACTCTTTTCGATTATCAGAATGGTTAACACTCGTGCAAATAATCAAGGAGATCGTCAGGGACTCCCGGAGATTACCGAGCTCCGAGACATGGTGCGAACGTTAGATGGAGTCGTTCAAGCCCAGCAGGAGACAATTGAGCAAATGTGCCAACAACCTACGAATGAACCACCAATCCCTCATAAAGACGAAGTAATTGATCCTGCTCAACAAATCAATAACGTAGCGGCAGTAAAGGAGTTTCTTAAACTCAAACCTCCAACCTTTCCTGGAGACATGGACCCGATCAAAGCAAATGAATGGGTCGCAGAAATGGAAAAGAATTTTTAACTTCTTCGATGTACGGACTTGCAGAAAGTCAAGATCGGAGCATACCTCCTCATAGGTGAAGCCAATTGATGGTGGAACATGAAGAGCATCGTCGAACCCAACATGACTTGGGCAAGATTCCTAGAGATTTTTTGAGAGAAGTTCATGCCCCGCGCAATGCAAAGCGCATGGAATTCGAAAACCTATAGCAACGGGGAGCCATGACGGTAGCAGATTATGAAGCTAAATTCACTAACCTTGTTGTCTATGCACCATACTTGGTGGCTAGCGATGAGATGAAGGCCCGAAAATTCGAAGAAGGGCTCAAGCACGAAATTCGAAAAATTGTCTGCCCCTTTCAACTGCCGACGTATGCTGAAGTTCTAGATAGAGATATCCTTATAGAGCAAGATGTATATGAAACAAAATATTTTAACGAAAGGACGAGGAACGAGAGTCAAGGAGGGTCAAGTCACTTCAAGAAAGCAAACTTGGGAAGAAATCAACGAGGGAACCCGAGAAGAGAAAAGTCGCACCTAGAAGGACCAAGACTGTCGTGTCCCAAATGTGGGAAGAATCACGGAGGAGAATGCTGGGCCAGAGAACCACTCAAATGTTTTGGATGTGGCAAAGAGGGACACTTCAAGAGCAATTGTCCTAACATAGCCACCGGAGCAAACACAGTGCAAATTGGAGGCCAAAGGAACAATACTGACAATCAAGGGAACCGGAACCAGAGACAGGGGAGAGCTTTTGCACTTGTCCCAAAGGACCCGAGGAACGACAAAGGCATTGTGGCAGGTAGAATTTATATCTACGATCTCCCTACTTATGCATTATTCGATTCAGGATCCACGCATTAGTTTATTTCTAAAACCCACGCCAAGAAAATTTACAAGAGTCCTGAACCATTAGACTTTGATCTATTGGTGTCCCAACCCATGAGTAAAGGGGATTTATGCTCAACAGTTCTTCGGAATTGTGAAGCTCGTATCGGAGAAGTAACAACACTTATAAACTTGATACCCTTAGCTATGGCCCATTTCGACGTAATAATCGGCATGGATTGGCTTTCTAAATTCAACACGAAAATCGATTGCACTGTGAAGCTTATCACCTTCGAAGGATCAAAAGGAGAGGAGTCTAGACTCCAAGGAGAAAAGATTTTCTTGCCACCTTGTTTCGTTTCAGTATCAAAGGCCTATCGACTTTTGCAGAAAGGTTGCTAGGGATACTTATGTAGTATCTCTATAGCTTCAATAAATCAACCCTCCGTGGACGATATTCCAATAGTCTGAGAATTCTCCGATTTGTTTCCTGAAGAACTGTCTGGAATGCCCATTGACCGAGAAATCGATTTCTCTATCGATATCATGCCTGGAGATCAACCAGACTCAAAGACCCCCTATCGGATGGCACCAGCGGAGCTTAAGGAACTGAAGGCACAACTACAAGACTTGGTGTATAAGAATTTTATTCGACCTAGTTCATCACCATGGGGAGCACCGGTCCTGGTCGTGAAAAAGAAAGATGGAACTATGCGATTATGCATTGACTATTGAGAGCTGAACAAAATTACCGTCAAGAACAAATACCCGTTGCCGCGAATCGACGACTTATTAGACCAACTGCAAGGAGCCCGAGTATTTTCAAAGATCGATCTCCGTTTTGGTTATCATTAGCTTAAAGTCAAGGCAGAAGATATAGAGAAGACTGCTTTTCGTACCAGATATGGCCACTATGAATTCCTAGTTATGCCATTCAGAGTAACAAATTCACCAGCAGCATTCATGGACCTCATGAATCGAATCTTCGCCAATTACCTCGATGATTTTTTAATAGTGTTCATCGACAATATTCTCATCTACTCAAAAAACGAAGAGCAGCATGCAATTCATTTGGCAATAGTACTCCAAATCTTGCGAGAGAAAAAACTTTACGCAAAGTTCAACAAATGCGAATTTTGGCTCAGGAGTGTTCATTTCCTTGGGCACATCATCAACAAAGATGGAATTTCAGTAGATCCCCAGAAGATAGAGACCGTCGCCAATTGGTCTATCCCTACCTCAGTAGCAGAAGTCCGCATCTTTCTAGGACTTGCTGGTTACTACCGACGTTCTGTCAAAGACTTCTTAAAAATTGTCGTACCAATGACAGAGCTCACTCGGAAAGGAGAACCCTTCATATGGACCCAAGAACGTGGTGAGTGCTTTCAAGAATTGAAGAAAAGACTAATTACAGCACCCGTGCTAACTCTACCTAAGAGAGAAAAAGGTTTTGCAGTCTATAGCGATGCTTCACTCAAAGGACAAGGATGCGTTCTGATGCAAGAAGGAAAGGTTATCGCCTATGCCTCGCGACAACTGAAGCCATGTCACGCCCCAGATTTTCAAACCATTTTTTTGAAATCAGTTATTAAATGTAGAAACAAACATGGATCATTACAATTTAAATAAAACTAAGCACCAATACATCCTATTCCACATTAGCATGAAAATCCGAGAGTGAATGTAAATAATAAAGTCCAACGCATAGAAAGAGAGAGAAGTATAGAGAGTTTAAGTTATTACAAACTACTACTCCTATTACAAGCTCAAGGGGCTAAAACCAAAAATATAGAAAAGGTGCTACAATCTTCAAAGAACCCTCAAAGCATCAATGTGCTCCAAAATCTTCTAAAACCGGGTCCTTACCTGTGGAGTTTAAAAAGAAGGACGTGTCACGCCAAAGTAGGAAATATCTATCAACTAACATATTTATGCTTGGCGTGACATGTGTGTAAAATGTACAGTATGATATGAATGAGCTATGCAATGCAAGGCAAACGATCCCACTAGAGACAATGTGACATATCGAGCCAACATGAATATGTAAATGTGCCAAAGACCACAAGACAAGGGCCTACACAAGAGTAAGTTACCATTCCATTCGCGTTCAATAGGTAGCGTCAATGGGCAACTAGACAAGAGCCCACAAAACAGGTGAGATAAGCATTTCAAGGGACAACTAGACAAGAGTCTACACTAAGTAAGATAAGTAATTTTAAGGGACAACTAAACAAGGGTCCTCTAATAATTGACATAAGTGTTTATTCGATGTTACCTAACACTTAGTTACGTTCACGCTTCGTTCCTTGTTTCATGATGTATCAAGTAAGGGAATCCCTAATCAAGGCATTCCAAAGTAAAGTGTCATTCGGATCCCTAGATAAGGCATCTATATAGTATCAAAGTCCAGAACCCCTAGACAAGGCGTTCGATATAATCATAGTGTCAAGAGGATCCCTGAACAAGGCACCCATCTAATCGTAGTGTCAATCGGATCCCTGAACAAGGAACCCTTAATTTGTTTGATCGTAGTGACATAGATAAAGCAAGGATCGATTAGTGGCCCGTCGACCCACTAACCAATTCTATCCGGCTTTCCCAAATAACGTTGGGAGGGCTCACGATGCCCCCATTGTGCACAATGTCGTGGATGGAGTGACCATCCCAGGACCCCCAAACAAGGCGCCCCGTATCAAGTATCAAAATCCCATATCATAGTCACTGTGTCCGGTAGTCCCTGAACAAGGCACTATCCCGTATAGTATGTCAATGTAATAAGTGTGTCGTCAACGTAATTCGATCGTATAAGTAAGATAGTAACCCGCAACATGACCAATGCGTGTCAATTTTTCGTTGAATATGACACATGTCAAAACCCCATCTGTTAAGGATTAATTATACCCAATTTCACGTATTTAAACTCAATTGGACCATTCGACAAGTGTATGATCAAAAAAACCCAAACTTTACAAGCTAGGCTTACCAAAATTTAGGGCTTTTGTGTAGGTGTTCATAACGCGAAATTGAACTTAGTAATAGTTGGGTATGACCCTAAAAGCTCTTTAGCCCACATTAATTTCATTATTGAACCACTAGCCCTAGGTTAATTTTACCAAAAATATTATACATACGATTTGATACAAAATGCTTGAGATTCAAGAACAAGGAAGAGAAGGCACAAACATAAATATAGTTAGAGATAGCTAGATCATACCTCAAAGTAGCCTTAAACAAAACCCTAACTTCGGATCTTGGAGGAATGAAGAAGATAGTAGGTGTCCAGGATAGATCGCGTCGCAAGGATCAACGTTCGTTCTTCGCGTTTCTTGATCGGAGCTCCTTAGAGCCTTGATTTTCAAGCTCTAAGCTTGGGTGGCTATGGAGGTTGAGAGGGTTTGATAGAATTAGGTTAGAGAGATGGAGAAGGAGAGTAAGAATGAGATAAATCGGGCATAAGGGGACATATATAGCCCTATGGCACAAAAAGACAAGTCTGCCTTTAATGAAGTCTGCCAGACAGACTTTGCACCAGTGCACAGCAATGCTGCACCGATGCAACCCCATCCTGCACCGGTGCAAGCCGAAGCTACACCGATGCAACTGCTTCAAATTCTGAATAGTAGCATCAAAAACCCTCTTGCACTAGTGCACATCTCAGTTGCACCGGTGCAACTGTTCCAACATCCGAATAGTAGCACCAAATACTCTCCTGCACCGGTGTACATCTCAGCTGCACCGATGCAACTGTTCTAACACCCGAACAGTAGCATCAAAAATCATCCTGCACCGGTGCAACTGCACCAGAATTGGAAAATTGACAGAAAAAGGGTTTCTGAACCACCCCGAAACGTTCCGAACTCAAATCAAATGATGTGTAAAGGTTCAAAAGTATCCCGGAACTATACACTCATCATTGATATGATACAACGGATATATTCGACATCTAAGAATTGATTTAAGGCATACTTTTAATTCGAAAAATGAATATGAAAATTCGAGTCGTTACATCTCAACCACCTTAAAAGAATTTCATCCCCGAAATTTCCTAAGGTAGGAGCTCATAATACAATATCAAATCAAACTTCAACAACCAATGAAATCAAAACAACTCGGGATATTTGGTACGCATCTCATCCTCTCGCTCCTACGTAGCTTATTCGACCCCGTGATTTCCCTACAAGACTTTCAATAATGGAATGGTTCTGCCCTGCAACACTTTCTCTCGCAAATCAAGGATACGCATCGGTCTATCCTCGTAGGATACATCGGCTTCCAATTCAACGTTCGACCAATCTATCATATGCGATGGATCCAGTTTGTACTTGCGCAACATAGAAATATGGAATACGTCGTGAACATTGGAAATGTTCGATGGCAAAGCGAGTCTATAGGCGACCTCCCCAATCTTCTCTATAATATCGAATGGCCCAATGTAACATGGAGTCAACTTTCCCTTCTTCCCGAAACGCGAAATACCGCGGCGAGGTGAAACTTTATGAAAAACATGATCGCCAACCTCGAAGGATAAAGGAGTGCGACGTCGATCCGCATAGCTTTTGTAGCGACTTTGGGCCGTAAGCAATCTCTGGTGTATGGTCTTGATCTGCTCCGTGATTTATTGTGTCATCTCGGGCCCAATAATGGATGACTCACCAACATCAAGCCAACAAACAGAAGAATGACATGGCCTACCGTACAAGGCCTCGAAAGGTGCCATCCCAATGCTCGAATGAAAACTGTTGTTGTATGCAAATTCAATCAAAGGTAGATGATCAACCCAACTCCCCTGGAAATCCATCACGTACGCACGCAACATGTCCTCCAGAATCTGAATGGTCTGCTCTGACTGGTCGTCGGTCTGAGGATGAAAAGTTGTGCTGAACATAAGCTTCAATCCAAGTGAAGCCTGCAAACTCCGCCAAAAACGAGAAGTAAATCAGGGATCCCTATCAGATACAATAGAAGATGGCACGCCATGAAGTCGAATAATCTCTCTAACGTACAACCGACTCAAGGAATCCACAGACTGAGCAACACGAATAGGTAGGAAATGTGTCGTCTTCATCAGTCGGTCAACGATAATCCATATAGCATCCTGTCCACTAGGCGATCTCGGGAAGCCTAAAGCGAAGTCCATCGTCATATGCTCCCACTTCCACTCTGCAATCGGCAATGGCTGAAGTAAACCTGTTGGTAGCTGATGCTCGGTCTTTACTTGCTGGCAAGTAAGGCACCTGGAAATAAATACGGCCACATCCTTCTTCATCCCTGGCCACTAGAACTGTCATCGAAGCTAATGGTACATTTTCATACCTCTGGGATGAACAGCCAACGGTGAATGGTGAAACTCATGCAATATACCTCCTCGGCAAGAATTGTCACACTCCGGAAATTTTAGTAAATTTCCATTCATTTAAATAAATCGAAAATCCTTAATCGCATTTGAATCCATCGATCTGATCCGTTCTTCAAATCAAAATCTTGTATTCATGGAAGTCGTAGATAATTGGATTATGATTCCAACGCAACTTGAATCATCTCAATCGGAGTTCGGACGAAGAAGTTAGGACTACAATACTCTCGGAAAATCAATCTTCCAAATTAGTGAAAAAATGGCCGTGTCGACCGGTACACCATACCGTCGTCGACCGGTCGAGCTTGGTCAGTGGGGCATTTTTATTGGCCTCGACCGGTCGACGATACCGCTGTCGACCGGTCGTCGCGAGTCAGTTGGGTACGCGAAATGTATTAATGAAGGGCATTTCGGTAAAAGCAAGTGGGGGTCCTATATATTGTTTTGGTCCGATTTTAGGGGTCTTCTTCCCCATTTGAAACCCTAGTTGTCTCTCTCTCTACCTCCCTATCAACTCTCTCTTACTTATATTTTCCACATCTCTCCATCCACAAGGAATCAGAAGAAACGCGGAGTTCTAACGGTGTTCCCCGCGCTCTCCTCTCCGCGGTGATGTGCATAGTTTGGTAAGTTGTTCTCTCTCTCTCCAAAACCCTAGGTTTTATGTGGGTTGCTCGTCTAAGGTTTTGGTCTTCTCTAATGTTGTAGAGCATCTCGAGAGCTTCGCGATGGTGAGCTTGGTGTACTCCGGCCATGGAGATTTTCCGGCGACTTCTCCGGCGACTTCTCCGGCGACGCTCCGGTGGGTAATTTCTAACTCCTACTTAGTAGATGTGGGTGTGCATATTTCTATTCCATATTTCATTGCTTCATCGATTATTGATTCACTATGCATAGTCGTATCGCTTGTCGTTCGATTTAATAGTGCCGGGTTAGTCTAGGATGATTGTGTCGATCTTGGAGTGGTGTAGAAGTCGGGAGAACAACTTGTGTGTTGATAGTCACGCTTAGAATTAGATAGGCGCCAAGTGTTCGATGAATTGCCCGAATGGGCCTTGAGGTGGATTTTGTGTGTCGACCGTGTCAAATCATAGTAGTGAATATTTGGGATCGTGTCTTACTTACTTGGGTCCTTGCGGTATCGCTAGAGCGTGAGTTGTGGTTAAATGGGGGTTTTCCCCTTGTCGTCGATTTTGGTGAACCTTCTATCCAGTGGGAATTAGTCATGGGATTTCTTGGGTATGTTGGTATTGTGGTTTTCTTTGGGTACTCGGAATGTCGTGGCGTAGTTGTATGAATTCCCTTGGTGTTGTGACGGTGGGAAGTTGGCAATGTGTGATGGTCCTTACCTTGGAGGGATTGTGGAAACGTGGAAAATTGATGGGTTGATCTACAACGTAATGTACCCGATGAAGGTAATGAACCTTCAATACGAGGGATGGATCCCACGAGGACCACCCTTAGCCAATCCTTAATATTTCACCTAAACTCACAAATGAAATAAGAAGTGTAATGTGGGGTTGACTTGGATGATTGTTGCCCAAGTCCTGTTATTGTGTTAAGTGGGAGATATGTGTTCCCTTCAAGTCGCGATATTACTATATGTCATTGACGGGTGATAATCTAGGAATAAGATCCTTTGGCCATAGGTGGGAGATACGAGTTCCCAAAAGTCTCGGAATGTCTAGATACGTCGGCAGGCGGGATCCTGGAAAACCTTGACACATGTGATCTTATCGCCCTTACATAGGGGAGATTGGTGGCTCGCTTGTTCAGGAGCCGGCCGGAATGAATATTGGAATAAAAATGATAAGGCTGGTAATGGGTCTACTTTACCCCTTGGGTGGGCCAAGGTGGGGAATGAAATAAATGTGTAACTCTAATATTCAATATCAAATGCAATCATGTGAATCCAAAACCAGAACAATGAACGTGAGGAAGATGTGGAGATGAGGGGACTTGGGGTGTTGGACTCCTTGCGAGTGATTGTGGGCGTTGGTCGTGTTGTGACTGTGATGGTGTTGAGAGTAGGTGAGGTTTATAGACTGTACTTACTTGACTTTGGAGATATTCTTAGTCTCATGTCGCTTGGGTGTGTGTGTGCGTGCGTGTGTCGTACATTGCCTTGACTTGGCTTTCCTTTGGGTTTGTGTCACTTAGGCTCGCATGCGCTCATGCATGCTTTGTAGTCGTTAGCTATTACCTCGTTGAGCTGTGTTTCGCTCAGACCCTCCTTTCTTTCTCTTTTCCAGGATATGTTGTAGGGTCTCTCTTGCAGGTGGATTAGGAGATTGAGCTAGCAGCTGGTTCTCCTTGGAGCTACAGCCTTGGTTCTCCTTTGTCCCGTTGTACTTCCTTTCAGCTTTAGTTTATAGTACTATGGTAGTTGTGCCTTTCTTCCTTGTACTCTTTCAGTTTAATCAGATTGTATCAAGATTAATGTAATGAGAACTTCTACTGTAATGCATCTGTATAGTAACTATTAACTCCCCAGTGTTTGTGTTTAATGTACTTCAAAAAAAAATTTGTTTACTTAAAAACATGGGGTGTTACAAGAATCAGGAACAAACAACCGACCAATATAGCGTAAGCTAGAATATGCATGAATCATCCAACCCTGTCGTGCATCACTGCTAAGAAATCTCGCTCGAAACTCTAAAGCCTTTGAATCGTCAGCCTGTGCCTCGGTCACACAATGGGAAAGTTCTGAATGAATAAATAGATTGCATAATGTGGCCTACTCTCCGGTCTCCTCTGCATATAGAACAAATAGACCCAACTCCTCCATCGATCTCCAGTCAAGAACTGTCAAGCTAGCCAAGTGAGAAGACTTCATACTCAATGCGTCAGCAATAACATTTGCTTTGCCAGGATGATAGTGCAACTAGAAATCATAGTCTTCTAAATGCTCCATCCAACGCCTTTGCCGCAAATTAAGCTCCTTCTGTATGAACAAATACTTCAAACTCTTGCGATCTAAAAATATCTCGAATCTCTCGGCATACAAATAATTTCGCCACATCTTCAAGGAAAAAACAATAGCCGCCAGCTCCAAGTCGCGAGTCGGATAATTTTGCTCACGAGTCTTCAACTGCCGTGAGCTATAGGCAACAACCTTGCCTCCTTGCATCAATACACATCCCAAGCCATCATGTGAAGCATCATAATAAACTGAGTAGCCAACCCCTCGCTCGAGAACAATAAGAATAGGTGCTGAAGTCATTGACTGCTTCAACTCCTCAAAAGCCATCTCGCAATCACCATCCCAAGAGAATGGGATACCCTTGCGGGTCAATCGAGTCATAGGTGCATCCAAACGAGAGAAATCCAGGACAACGCGCCGATAATAACCCGCAAGCCCAAGAAAGCTGCGAACATCAAAAATACTCTGGGGTCGTGGCCACATGGAAACTGCGTCGATCTTGCTCGGGTCAACAGAAACTCCACCTTGCGAAACAACATGCCCAAGAAACTTTACCTCTGGAATCCAGAACTCACATTTACTGAGTTTGGCATAAAGATGATGTTCCCGCAACAACTCTAGCGCAACTCAGAGATGAGTCTGGTGCTCCTCCTCTGAAGCAGAATAGATAAGAAGGTCATCGACGAAGACCACAACAAAATAATCAAGATGGATGTGAAAGATATAGTTCATGAGGTCCATGAATGTAGCAGAAGCATTCGTCAAGCCGAATGGCATGACAACGAACTCATAATGGCCATAGCGAGTGCGAAATACCGTCTTGGGGATATCCTCTGCCCGTACAAGCAACTGGTGATAACCGGAACGTAAGTCAATCTTTGAGAAACATGTCGAACCATGTAGCTGATCAAATAAGTCATCAATCCTTGGCATAGTATATTTGTTCTTCACAGTCACACGATTTAGTTTTCGGTAGTCAATACATAACTTCAACGAGCCGTCTTTCTTCTTTTCAAATAAAGTCGGTGCACCCCAAGGTGATGAACTAGGCCAAATGAAGCCCAACTAATACAACTCTTGTAACTGGGACTTCAACTCCCGCAACTCCGTCGTCGCAAATCGATATGGTGGCACAGAAATCGGAGACGTACTAGGAAACAAATCAATAGAGAATTCCACCTCTTGCCTAGGTGGCAGACCAGGTAACTCCTCTGGAAAGACATCTGGGAATTCGCAAACAACTAACGGTAACTCTCTGCGCCGAGAAGAATCATCATCAAGACTAAGGCTGGCAAGAATACAGCTAATCGAATCGCGCTCCCTGGGATCGTAAAAGTAGGCACCAACTGACTTCTTCCTATCACCATATACGTAGAAATAGACTTCCTCGGGAGAGAAGACCCGCACCCGACGTCGGTGATAGTCGATGTTGGCATGGAAGGTAGACAACCAATCCATCCCTAGAATAAGATCGAAACCGTACATGCCCAGAACAATAAAGTCAAAGGTGAAGCGATGGTCCACTAAAGTCAACTCGCAGTCTCTACAAACTCTATCCAAATGGACATAGCCTCCAACAGGAGTATCGAACAACAACGGTGGGTCAAGAACATCCATGTCTAACCCCAATGCATGAACAAATGATGTAGCAAGGAAAGAATATGATGTACCTGAGTCAAAAAGGACGCTAGCCCAAGAATTATACATAACAAAAATACCCCGAACCATGGATGACTCTGGTTGCTGGTGAGGGGAAGACTGTGTAGAAGCTGCAGGAATAGAAAATGCTCTGCCGTGGGTCGTTGGACCCTGCTGGTTTCTGCCTCTCGGCTGGAACTGTTGAGTAGGTCTGGCTGGAGTCAACACTCCTCCGGTACGAGAAGCCTGGACTGAACCCGTAGGTCCTGACTGCTGTAGACACTGATGTCCACTCCTCTACTGCTGCTGCTGGGATGGCCTCGCGTCACTGTGACCACTACCCCTCCCTGGGCAATCCCTGACTACGTGGCCTAACTGGCCACCCTCATGGCATGCTGGAACTCTGCAATATGCACGGATGTTCACTGACTGATAGCATCGGTGACAAACAACTGGGGCCCGAACAGATCCTGAATTGGCCTGTGACTACTGGCCTCTCGAAAAAAGGGACTGCTCTCGCTGCTGCTTCCTCCCGAAGCTGTCTAAGGAAGAAGAACTAGAATTAGAAACCTGCTTGCACGGTTCCCACACCTTCACCTCTTTCTGCTGGTCTCTCCTGGGCTCAATAGACCTTGCACAATCAATTATGTCGGCAAAAACTCGAATATGTTGGCTCATCACAAGCCGCTGAACTGAAGGGTGAAGACCCTTCTCAAACCTCTTGCACTTCCACTCTTCTGAACTGACCAAGTCCGTAGAAAATCGTGACAGTGCCTGAAATCGCATAGCATATTGAGACACAGTCATAGTGCCCTACTCAAGCCTCTCGAATTGCTCTCGTAAGTGCTCCCGATAGCTCTCAGGGAAGTACTGGCTTTCAAAAACCGTATGGAAGTCTGCCCAAGTCGTCGAACGAATAGGATCCAAAATAGCCTGTGGATCAGCATCCCCACTAGCAAGTAGACTAGCACGCCTCATCTCGAGTATAAAACTCCACCACTAGCTGGCCTCAACGGTCAACTGATAGGTGGCGAAAGAAATCCTCAGCTTGTCCTCCGTAATGTCCAAGGTATCCAACACATTCCGGACCTCGAACAACCAATGGTCAGCATCAAGTGTGTAATACCCATTCTAATATTATA
>NMUG010007183.1:0-12198 GCA_002855965.1 Monotropa hypopitys
CATTAAGGGTTATTTTAATTTAAGAATTTAAATCCCTTAAATTCCTCCTTCTTCAAATAATATTTTTAACCACCTAAAATATATTTTTCTTCTCTCCTATTTTTAATAAAAATAGGTTAATTTTATTTTTAAATAATAAAATTTAGGTACGGGTATTATAGGTACATTCGCAGGGGGTCCTATATAACATATTGGTCCGATTTTTAGGGGTTTTCTTCCCCATTCGCAACCCTAGGTCTCTCTACCTCCCTCTCTCACCCTCTCTCACTTCTCTCTTCCATCTCTCTCAATCCATTGAGAATCGAAGAAAACGCGAAGTTTTAACGGTGTTCCCCGCGCTCTCCTCTCTGTAGTGATGTATTCAGATCGTCTCGGATCGGTAAGTATTTTTCCTCCTCCCAAAGACACTCTCTCTTGATTTCTTGGAGTTTGGTTACTCATTCAATGTTTTGGTCTTAGTGAACGTCATAGAGTATTGCGAGAGCTTCGCGGTGGCAACCATGGAGATTTTCCGACGAGGTTCTCCGGTGAGGTTTTTCGGCGATGTCATCGGAGCTCCGGCCAAGATAGAGTTTTCTATCCCTCTCGTTTGTACTGTTGGTGATGTACTTCCCTTCTCGTTCGTTTTTATGAAATGCCGTCAAGTTTCGTATATTCGTAAAATGGGTATCAAAGTGTTGTCGTTCACTAAATTTGGTCGCATTGAGTTTTGTCTAGGGTCGTTGCATTTTCTTAGGTCGTTGGTTGGTTGATTTCTATTTCGATAGTGAAAAATCCCAATTCTTGTGAAAAATCTGTCGTTGTCATTTTATAAAATTAAATTGGGGATACTTGGCTTGTTTTGGACACTCTCGGATGGTTTGTGGGTCAAATGGTCTTTTGACACATTTTGTGGAAAATCGAACTAGTGGAATGTTTTGTGAAAGAACGACATGTTTTGTGAAACAAACTGAAATGTTTTGGAAATGGACGCTTGTGAATAAACGGAAATGCTTTGGAAATAATTGAAAAGAAAGTCACATTTTGAGTTGGTACGTTGACTAGGAGGTTGTTTGCCCTAGGTCACACGGAATGATGGTAAGAAATGATAAAATGTGACACATGACTCTTTATGAGGAAACTGTTGACTCTATACGAGGATTGGAATTGTACAGTGGGCTTGGCCCACCGACTCTTTAGAGGAATGAGGATTATCAAGTGCTTTTATTCAGGTTGAGGCCTTGGGATGTACCGAAAGGGGTCTCCCACGACATTGCGCAATGGGGGTAGTACTAAACCCTCCCGACGGACGGGGAATCGAGAAATAGACGTGTAGAGGTTGACGAGCCTCTATAACGGAATGGCTATGCACTCTTGATAGTACTCGATGGATTGATAATTGCCTTGCTTCTACTAGAAGGCACGGAAAAGGAATACACGTGATACTTGGAACAAAATGGGAATTGGAATACGTTTAGAATGCGAAAGATAAGTCTTTTACTTAGTGTGAGTCGACACTTGACACAATTCCCTGTTGGCCTTGTCTAGGCAGTTTTTTTGGAAAAGATCAGTTACGAGTACTCTTTTCTCTTGAGTCTTGGTTAGACACAGTGTTTTACTACTTTTCTCTACGATGAGTCAGATGTGGAGTTTTGAAAGAAAAGGAAATGTTTTAAATATAATGAGATCCATAACATTGCATCATCTGCATTCTTTGCACTGTCACTCACGTGCACCCAATAGTATAGACGGTAGAAGATGGATTATCTTTACCAGGCGGTCGTGCCTGACCCTCTACTTTTGTAGGACTTACCCCTTGGACTTGGAGCCGCTGGATCCTTCGCAGGACTTGAGGCTGGACCGAACTGTAGTGATAGGTCGCCTTTACTTTCAATGTTGTACTTTCTTTTCTTTACTGTTGGCCGCGTTGTACAAGATTACTTATAAAATCCTATTTTGGCCTCTCTCTTTTATTCAGGGCACTGTTGTATAGGGTTGTGTTATAAAACCCTTTTTGCCTCTATTTAGTTGTATCCCTTTTCATAACAAGTATGTGTTGTAATAAGTAGTGTAATGGATGTGTGTGTGTGGTAGATGACACTTTACTTATATGTTTGGATACTGGTTACCTACTTTTAACACTTCTCAAAAAAAACATGTCTCAAAATTTGGGAGTGTTACAGGAACTCCGTCGTCCGGACAAGAACACCTCGCCGTCCAGATGGGCACCACCCCGGTCCGGACGAGACCTCCTGAAGCACAACCCCAAACTCTCTGCTCCCTCGTCCGGACGGGACCACCCCTGGTCCGGATGAGCCACCTGAAAATGCCCCGAAACAACTCCGAACCACTTCCGAACCTTCTCGATGCAACCCCGGACATTTCCAAAATATTCTAGACATCAAATAGTTGTCCTAAGGCCACATAGTGACTTTCCGCGAGGTCACCAACGAATACGACGAACGAACGATTCCCGGACTTACCGAAACACATCGTCAATACCTGAATCACATGCCAAGGAAAGAAATCCAAGACCGATAGGTCAAAACTAATTTAAAACTTCCCGAGATATATTTCAAAACCAAAGAATTGAATTTAAAAGATTATAGAAATCCAATTCGTTACATCTCATATCCCTTAAAAAAAATTCGTCCTCGAAATTAAGCAAGAAAGAGGAGGGGATATAACCGAACCACCCGACTATCGAAACCGAAGAATTCACCCCTCCACAATCGTATCGGATCAAAACTCACTTCCACAACAAACTCCTCAAAGATTTGATCACAACAAACATAGGAGTGAGTTCAACTAAAATGCATGGATTTGATACGGTTACTCGAACCTTTGGTCGAACACAGATACAACTTTGTTTCAACATCCAATGATTCGTCCACAAAACTAACTAAGGAGAGAGATGCAAAGATTCCCACCGAGGAACACCAAACTTCAGAAAACCAACGTGCCATACTAAAGAATAAAAAGGACAACTCCCGATAAGGTGTGCACACGCTGACACGAAAGGGACATGCCGACACGAGAAATGATTTTTGCCAAAGATACAAGAGACGGAGGATCCCATAAGGGATTAATCTCCTCAAGAACAAGAAACCAACAATCTTCTTACAACAACATTTACAATGAGGATCGAATCGGTTCTACAATAGTTAGCACTTTATCTTTTCGATCTACCAACTCGTACATTAGTAATTCTCACGTCATCGTCCACCACAAGCTAACCATCGCACTACGGGTACTCCGACATATAAGGGTATGCTAAAGAAATGCCGACATGCCAAGGATACACCGAGGACACGCCGACACGGCAAGGACACATCAAGGACACACAGACACGACAAGGACACACCGAAAATATGCCGACACAGCAATTACATGCTGAAGATATGCCGATATGCGATAGACATGCCGATAGACCGTTTGCACTAATTCTTGGCAAAATATATGTCACGTCTCGGATTTTCAAACCATATTTTTTGAAATATAAAAATGACAACAAGGACTAATAACTTTAAACCATCTACCCATTCAAATGTGCGGAAGATAAAGAAGGGGAAAGGGGAATGCCATACACACGTACACCACCACACAATGTTTAAGTTACAGTCCAACCAAAAATAAATTATTATAGTCCCGAGAAACATGAAATTGAAAACAATTAAAACTAAAGCAAATCAGCTGAAGACACCTAGCAAGATGGCATCCGAACTCCAAGCTCCTAGTCACGCAGCCGGGTCGGTACCTAAAAATAGAGGGTTATGCAAAAGCCTAGTAGAGAAACCTATACCCAAATATATCCCAAGTTGGGACAAAAGATGAGAGTGCGAGAATAAAATATGAATGCATGCGATGAGGACCATTTCATAATTTCTAAAATCATTTTCCAAGTTCATTTCAAATTCCCATTTTCACAAACCCTTGGTTTTCTTTCAAAAAGCTCAACTTGACGAAATCAAGGAGAAACATTTCTCTACAACATCTCATCTCAACCCTAACGAAATTAAGGGAGGCATAATCACATTCTTTAGATTTTCATTGAGTTCCGCACTAGTCGCCTGCTAGCTACTAACCGAGTGTTCCTCAGAATTATCCTACCTTAGGAAGGGCTCTAGTGGGCCCTCATTGCACAATGTAGTGAGTGTAATCCATTCAGGGAATAAAATTCCCGTATGATAATATAGCCAACTCAATTCGTCATCATGTTAAAGGTCAATTTAAAACATTTGTTTCTCATTCGGGATTAGGGCATTTTCATTACCCCAAATGACCAAACATGACTTTTCCAAAACTGACATTCAAATCCTTCAATTAAAACATTTGAACAATCATAAGACCAATTTAGCATTGTCAATTTCAATGATCAACCCTTCAATAGCAACATTTCCTCAAGACCCAAAATTAGGGTTTTATTCAAATTGGGGGTTTTATAAAATCGTGTGGGGATCTTGAAATTGATAATGTGGGGAGTCAATTAAGACCCATAACAACTTAAACACTCGACCAATTTGAGAGTAATTTGACCCGCAACCTAGGACATGAAATTTCCTCATCTAAATTTGTACATAGAGGGAGAAGAAAGCAAACCACCAAGAAACATAGATGGAATAGACAACTCTACCTTGAATGGAGAACAAAGTACAAACTTATGAAAACCCTAGATGAGGAATTCTTCAGAAGCACATGAACAAAGCACACCAATACGTAGCCCTTGTATTCCTCTTCAATGTTGGTGAAGATCAAAATCCTCAAAGGTGGCTCAATCTCTCTCAAATTTAGAGAGAAGTGAGAGAGAAATGAGAGGAAGAGAGAGGATGAAGCTACGGCTGTAGTGAGAGAGAGGCAGAGTTCGAATTGAGTGTAATTAGGGTTCATCTCTATTTATGTGAGGTCAAAATGTGATTGAAATGACCAAAATGCCCTTAATAAGGCTTCCCAAAAATGGTCTGCCGACCATACATTTCGATATGTAGCTGGGCTACATATCGATATATAGGGTGATCTGGGCAACCTTATTGAAGGATGTATTTCGATATGTACTGAGGTACATATCGAAATACAAAGCTCTCGGATCAAATTTTGTGAAGGAACATATCGAAATGCATGAAGAGGACATATCGAAATGCAGGAGGAGAATATCGAAATGTGAGAGGACGTATCGAAATGTAAAGGGCTCTACCCAGAATTAACAAAGAGACATTTTGATATTCATGGGATGCATATCGAAATGCAAGTCTCACTGCTGGAAACCAAAGCAAGAGTATTTCGATATGCATGGGAATGCATATCGAAATATAGCACAATGCAACTGCATATCAAAATACATTTCATATCGAAATGCGTGAAGAGAACATATCGAAATGCTAAAGAAGAAAAGGAGAGAAGAGGGTTGGGCATATCGAAATGCAACAAGGGGCATATATCGAAATGTAAGGCAAAATGGGGGATTTTCGTGTGGGGCCTTCTGGCCTCCCAACACTCACCCGAACCAACCCGAACTCAACCAATCACATCCAATGGACACCAACGAGGGATTACCTTCCAAGAATTTACAAAATACCTCTAAATTAGAATATTTGGAATTTAGATCAACCAAAACCAATTAGATAGAATTAAAATTCCAAGAGTTCTTCTATTAAATTCTCAACCGTTACATTATAACTAGCGAGGATACGTCATCGCATCAACACCCCCGAATTAGCCAAGATAAATGCAACGCATAAATATGCTCCAAAATCCTCGAGCCAAACAAACACCACACCAAACACACATACCCTAGTGTGATAACCGTATGACCTTAGTGATTTGTTTTAAATTGCCCTGACCGGTAGCTCTTCTCAAACCAAGTCACCACGTCAAATGTGTATCACATAACCAAAAAGTACTCACGCACCCACACACGCCAAGATGTGCACGTGCCAAGCCCAACAACATGGCATGACACTAAACTCCCATCAAGTCTAGACCACAATACACATTCGTACCCAACTTTACCACAGTTAATCGAACACGCACTTCTTTGTTCCACGAACTTCTTTCCAATGATCAAGTAACGTCTGATGCACAATCATAGCAAAATATAACGAAAGTCTCTTATTCAACTAAAACTTTGCAACCGAAAAGGAAACACTCGTACTCTCATTTAGAATACCATGCCGATAGAGAGACAATCATCCGAAAGCATACTCCTTCGAACAAGGAAGATTTCACCAAGAGAAAGAATGAAATGCGATCATCATGTGTCACCCAACTAGAATTTCGGAATAAAACAACACACTATATGGGTGGTACGCAATTTGAGATGTAACTCAAACAAGACACCACAACGAACGTAAAAAGCCCAACCACATGCATCGAACATGACGTAAGTAGGAGAAACGTCATCCAAGAATTAACAAGTTTTACAACATACCTTGAATGGAGTACAATTCAAATGAATGCTAGCAAGGAGTCAACAAGTTCCGCAACGAATTGCAAGACAAGCACAACAAAGCGCTAGGTACAAGGAAGACTCCAATTCAGTGCCAAAGATCATCAACCAAGGAAATGTCAACCCATGGCACATGGCCAATCGAATACGAGACTTCCTAGATTTTCCAAGACCCAATAACTTACTGTCGATGAAACACACGGTGCAGAAGTATGTATCAGATGGAACAACAAGGTGAAAGTCAAAATCTCTTTCGTCACTAGAGTTTCAACGCCATATAGTGGATACACCACTTGAACTCAAAACATGACTGCCAAAAAGATGATCCATCAGGGAGGAAGAAAGAAAACTCCTGCGAAAGATTTTGCCGATCAAAGCCAACACCAACTAAAGGAAAGGAGTCATAATGTCACTCGTAGAGACATGAAACAAACGACACTTCTCATGTGCTCCATCACGGCACACCTCATCAACCGAGTCAAAGAAAAGGGATGCCAATCGGCACAACATATAGGTATCTACACAAGAACAGTCTACATCGAGATCGGGATGGAACAATCGCACAAGTGACACCAAGCACTCGGAAGAATTCACCACTGGAAATGAATTCACATGGGTGAGTTCTCAACTCAAACCTAACCCGAGGAAAATACGACAATGGTCCAACAAGTCGGTAGACGGTAAAGGACTCATAACAATGAACAAGAAAAACGTCAAGGATTCTACAACTCCTTACAAGCCAAAGGTTTGCACAAGAGGATTACCTATGTCGTTGATCTAGGAACGATTCAAATAAGTGCATTCGTTCAAGGCACTCACGACATGCCTCGCAATAATGTAGCTAACTCGCAATGGGACACTATTGCCATTCAATCAAGAAGACCCGAGTGAACACGAGAAAGATAAACAACTCTCAAGGAGTATCCAAGCCTCCACATGAGCAGTAAGCTCAAACTCCAACAAATAGACCTCTATGTCGAACTTTTCGCGACCAACCGGTCCAAGTCCACACAAGGTAAGAATCCCAACATGGAATAACACATCACATCTGAACTTAACTCCACGAACTAACAAACAATGGCATCGCTAAGCCTACAAAATCCAAAACGAGCATAACTAATCCAATCTTGCGAAGAGATATGACCAATGGGTCATACCTTTTAAAGAAGAATACTAGAAAATCTCGATAACGCCTCAATATTTCTACTAAAATGGAAGAGCGAACACAAACTCGGATGGACCGTAAGACCTGTCTTACCAACAATTACACGGGGGTTCACATCCCAACATGAAAAGACAACCAAACGTTGAGACTTAAGGGTTCTAAGGGATACTACCAATCACCAAACCAAAGCCAAAGTCACCAAAATCCCAATACAATGTGCCCACAAGGCCCAAGTTCCGCCATACTAACAACAAGACGATTGATAAACACAACAACCTCGAATACCTCCACAAATCCCATCTTACCACAAACTACAATCTCAACTCTAGCGAAATAGAGGAGCCTATGACCAAACAATAACCACAAGGGATGCATCAAACCACTTAGAAAGGAGGACACAAGAGCACACAATTACCGCAAGACAACTAGACTTGCCACAAATATCAACACTCAACTTCCAAAGGATGGAGAAACTCAACATTCATGGAAGGAGACAGAACACACATGATACCTCAAAGACACAAGGCCATGATATGATGGAGCACATCAAACACACAGACCCGACCGAAGAACAATATAATGACAAAGAGAACCCATAGAGACTAAGTGTCTCCCCATGGCTCCAAGGTATTCGAACCGAAAGCTCTGATACCAAGTTGTCACGCCCCGGATTTTCAAATCATTTTTTTGAAATACAATTTAAATAATAAATAGGGGATATAACCACTTCCCATCCAGATACAATCAGTCGAAGTTCTCATTACATCACAGAGTAGTACAAAGTAGAAATATAGAAACAGTAGAAAGTGGAAGAAAGTACAAGTACAAGCCTACTACAACTACTACTGTGAACGGAAAGAACTACAAGTACAAGAAAAGTACAACTGAAACAAAAGTGCTACAACTGAAAACTAGAATAGCTAAGCCCAAGAAAATCCAGCAGCTGACTCCAACTCCAAGTCACCAAGTCCGGCTAGACCTGCAACATAGACTAGAAAAAGGAGAAAAAGGAGGTTCTAAGCAAACCACAGCTTAGTGAGAAAACCCCTAACTACTACCAAGCATGCACATGCGGTGTGTGCCTACGTGTCCACAAGCAGCATTACATAAACATTAAGGATCTCAAGTGCACGTGGTGCAAACCTAACTCAAAACAAGAGTGAACATAGGCATGTCGCCTACAACGTGTAGACAACCAAATCATCAAACTGAGTAAGTGTAAAGGATAAGGCATCCTAGGTCCGATCGAAGTAAACTCTAACACTAATCAACCGAATTCTATAATAGGGTAAGACCACCCCAAAGACCCACAAAGGACTTCCAATCGAGGCCACATCAAGATATCCAACGCTGACTTACATTTCAAACCGCGCCAACTATCGTCATCATTAAGTATTGGAATCATACGTAACTTAGGATATTTGATGTATCTCCTTGTTTTCTATCTTCTATTTCATTCACTTCACACTAGGCATAAATCCAAGAATACCATCATAAGTCCATCTTGATTTATCCTTTATCCTTGTTACACGTTATCAATAGTTCCATAACTTTGCACTAGGAATAAAACTAAGAATACCAGCATAAGTCCGTTCTTGATTTATCCTATCATGTTCTTTTATCTTACTTGAGAATCATTTCATATTTGATTTTGTCCAGCATAATGGCTTGTCAGCACACTATCCTTTCCATCCGTCGTTCCCCAACTCGTTGGGAGGGCCAATAGACCCCCATTGTGCACAATGTCGTGGGTGGAGCGACCACCCAGAGAATCCCATCATAAGTCCATTCCCGCATAAATATTTCAGCATTCCCTAGATCATTTGGGAGGGCCCACGGTACCCTATGATTCCATGTTGTTAAGTGTTTTCATTTCACTAGGAATAAATCCAAGAATCCCCTCATAAATCCATTCTTGATTTATCCTACCAAATTCTTTTACCGTCAATATCATGCCTAGCCAATGCCATTACCACACTATTCCATCTAGACTGTATGTTCCACGTCAATGTATTCGATCACGTTTCTTTTTAAGTGATAGATTCAAGATTGGATACGAGTAGCCCTCGTGGGGCACATCCTCCATATTTGATGTTTATTTGGGCATATTGAACCACTAACTTAATTTCTTCCATCACTAACCCAACCTTGAAAAATCCAAGGGAAACAACCATCACGACAAGTCAACCTCAAACAAAAGTTCCAAAACAACATTCTACCGCAACGGGGCTAAGGAAGGCCAAAGTTTGTCAAAACATGAAGGGAGGGGACTTAGGCACCCCAAATCTCATTTCAATACCCTCTTAGTAATTTCATCGAACACATGGCATACCATAAATTCTAAGGGACTTACTTTTGGTTTTACAATACAATGCACCAAGACGCCATTCCTTTGAGTCCTACAACCACTCTAACGTCAATACTCACCCAAAACACGAGTCGTCCTTATCACAAGAATTTCGTCGAATATAGTGCTCGCCAAACTCTAAAGGGGCCATGGTGAGCCTAAGGGCTTGACTTAATCAACCACACATTCACATAAATCCTACAAGGACCCGGTAGTGCTAAATCCTCTAAAACATGACTCAAGATTCATTAAGATATTTCATCGAACACTTGGTGGTCGCGAGCTCCAATGGCCACCACCACTATCGCAAGCCCTATGCCATACCCAAGCCATTCACACAATCATCTATCAACTGCCACCACTCACCCAAAACTCTTCTCAAGTTGCCATCCTAAGACCTAGATTAACCCTAGGCCACAAAAATGAAATCGATGCGAACGACTACTAAGGATACCTCCTATGTACACACACATAAACATACAAGGTAGGAGTTAAGAATTTACCCCCGGAAAACCTCTGGGAGGACTTGAGATACGAAATGCCTAGGTGAGGGATCCTTCGAACCTCCACGGTCCAAGACCGCTACCGCGAAGCTCTCAATGTCCTCTCCGTCGTTAGAGAAGACGATCTCCTCGGATGGTGGATGGATTTGAGAGGAGGGAAGAGAGAATAGATGAGGAGGTAGGGTTTGGGGAGGTTGGGGGTGATTTTTGCGCAAGGGGAGGGAGAGAAATGAAGTTGGATCGGACTAAATGAGAAAAACCTAACTTAAAAACGCAAATCCGACCGTGCCGTCCGGACGGGAACTCCGTTGTCCTGACGGGAACTCCGTCGTCCGGACGAGAACACCTCGCCGTCCAGATGGGCACCACCCCGGTCCGAACGAGACCTCCTGAAGCACAACCCAAAACTCTCTACTCCCTCATATGGACGGGACCACCCCTGGTCTGGACTAGCCATCTAAAATGCCCCAAACAACTCTGAGCCACTTTCGAACCTTCCTGACACAACCCAGACATTTCCAAAATATTCTAGACATCGAATAGCCGTCCTAAGGCCACATAGTGACTTTCTGCGAGGTCACCAACGAATGTGATGAACGAACGATTCACAAACTTACCGAAACACATCGTCAATGCCCGAATCACATGCCGAGGAAAGAAATCCAAGACCGATAGGTGAAAACCAATTTAAAACTTCCCGAGATATATTTTAAAACCAAAAAATTGAATTTAAAAGATTATGAAAATCCAAGTCGTTACACGACACATGCTAGACAATGCAACTCAACACACAATGGAACCCATTGAGACTAAAAGTCTCCCCAAAGGCCTAAGTTTTCGAAATCTAAATCTCTGATACCATGTTATCACGCCCCGGATTTTCAAACTATTTTTTTGAAATTAGATTTATAAAGAAGATAACTATGTACCACCACATAACCCATCCACACAAACTTGAAAATCTAGGCATGAATGATAAAGAAATAAAGGTGCAAACAAACCATAGAGTAAGGATAGGAAGAGAAGTACAAGTTTAAAGTTTTACAAACCTCCTACTCTATTACAAGCTCAAAGGAGCCTAAATAAACATAAAGGATAAAAGGGGCTTCTTCTAAAACCTTCCAAAAGCAAGCTATGCATCACATCCTCCAAGGGAGGGATTAACACCTGTGGAGATAAAAAACAAGGGCGTGTCACGCCAAAGTAGGAAATACCTATCATCTAGCATGTCCAAGACTGGCGTGGATTCGTGTGTGAATGTCAAGCATGCGATACATGGTTATGTACAAGACTCAAACAATCGCGATGATCCAACTACTACCATGTGACTCCAACCAAGCTAACCACATGTAATATATAACAACAAGGATCACTAGACCAAGTGACCACATAATCATGTATATGAATTTCCATTTCTTCCCGGATACAGAAGTAAAAGTTCACCTTTTCATCTATCGATTTCATATCATGGATACACCTTGGAATCCGGTCATAAGTCCATTCTAAGTTATTCCATTTATTTCATTCCTTACATTTCATATTATGGATACCCTATGGAATCCCATCATAAGTCCATTCCATGTTATCCTATTTGTGTCATCATTGTGTCAAGTAATGTTGATAGGGTAGGGTTGGTTTAGTAGGCGGCCAAATCCACTAACCATTCTGTCGACGGTGTTTTCTGGCACTGTCGTTGGATGCTTCAAAGATCTCGACTTTTATTCCTGAGAATGAATTTGTGACTTCCAACCTATAACAAAAT
>NMUG010007184.1:0-12194 GCA_002855965.1 Monotropa hypopitys
TGTCTGGTCGGCCACATACCAGCACACTCAGAGGGGACAGCCACACTTCCCCACGCCGCATGTGGGCGGCTCACTTGCGCCGAAGCGCGTGCCCAGCACTCTCCGATGTCCTATATAAGGAGCTTGACATTCAATGCATGGTAGACACTCTCTCTCTAGCCCAAGCTCTGCAAGTTTACTTTCTCTCTCTACAGTCCCTTTGCTGACTTTGTCATCAGAGGGTCCACCGGCGACGCCGCCGGTAGCCTAACGGTTGTTTCCCTGTGCAGCTAGGTCCAGCCACTCAGCTCCGCCGCTCACCGCTTGAATCCACCGCAGAAAAGGCTTACCCCCCAACACATATTCTGTGCAAAAGTCGGTGAATAAGTTTCCCACGAATTGTGCTCTGTTATCCGACACAAAAGCGTATGGAACACCGAATCTAGTTACGATATTTCTCCAGACAAAGCGCTTGACATCCGTCTCATCGATGGTCATGAGTGGCTCCGCCTCTACCCACTTTGTGAAGTAATCCGTAGCTGTAATGAGGGATTTAAATCCTCCGGGTGTGGTGGGTAGTTTTCCCACAATATCCGGGCCCCACTGGGCGAAAGGCCACGGGCTGGTAAGAGGTTGCAAGTCAACTGCCAGTTGGTGGATGACCAGGGGAAACCTCAGACAACTGTCACATTTCCGGACCAAGTTCTTAGCATCCGAATGCATGGTCGGCCATTAGTACCCTTGTGAAATGGCTCGGTGCGCTAAGGATCTTCCTCCAGAGTGACAACCGCAGCTGCCAGCGTGGATTTCATTCAAGACGGTTGAGACCATATTCGGGTGTACACAATACAGGTATGGTCCGGTAAAGGACCGTTTGTACAGCTTATGATCCGGTGATAACCAATAGCGTGATGCCTTGTGTTCAATTGATGAGCAAGCCTTTTATCAGTCAGGAGGACATCATCCTTCAAGAAGGCCACGATTGGATCCATCTAGCTTGGCCCCAAATTAATGTTGAGGACCTCCCTTTCTTCCCCCAGATCAATGCTAGGCTGCTGCAAGATTCCTACGATGATGGTCCGGGGGTTCTCCGAGTCATGGACTGAAGCTAGTCCGGCCAATACGTCAGTGTGTGCATTATGCTCCCTGCCTATCTAGAAGAGTGTGAATTTATCAAAATTCCATGCCAGTTCCCTGGCCTACTGGACGTATCGGCCCATTCTGTCATCACGAACCTCATACTCCCTGGTCATCTGATTGACCACAAGTTGTGAATCACTATAGGTCTTTAGATCTGTGATTCCTAGTCCCAATGCCATCCGCAAACAAGTTCTATTGAACGCGCTTGTAAGTATCTTTCTCTATAGAAGTTTTCCCTATATATATGTGTATAAGGTTTGCATAGGATGTATAGCCTCTTCTTAGACTAAATCCAAGTGGTGCATGGGACATACCAAGAATATGCGTGACGTATATTCGTACTGTATAATGGTACTGGGAAACACCCCAAATGATATTAAGCATGAGATGCACTATGCGTGGGACACACAAATCATTACCTATAGTAATGATCTATTTTCAGGTCATATGATGCTCAAATGAAAGTTTTCAAAAAGGGCTTCAGCCAAGATATATATATATCATACATGTGATGCACTTTGATTTGAAAAAAAAGGGACTTTGGTCTAAGCACTTAAAGAAAGGAAGAGAGAAATTCATCTTATGTTTTCACATGGTTTCTTACTCGCATATGATTGGAATTCAGTATATAATATCTCACACTCTAGTTTCCTTATGTTTGCTTGGAAATCGGGTAGCAGGGTCTAGCAGTCCACTACGAAGCATCAGTGGGAGTTTTGGCTTGGCATAGAAGAGTTTCTTATAGTAGTTAGCTTCTTCTTTGACCAGTACTTTTATTGATTTGGTAGCTCTTATGACTTGGTAATTTGGGATATCAGTATTAGTAGAGCTGAGTAGTGAAAGTCTCTTTTGGTACTCCTGTTTTATTTATTTAAATATGAGTCTTTGAGGTGTTGTTTAATAATAATTATTTTTATATTTGCGTGGAAGACATAATTATGTTATTCTCTGATATGGTAGTTTAGTGAGAAAGAAAGAAGAAATGTTTTTTATTTTTGCATTTTATTCTAATTTATTGGGTTGGGATGTTACAACTTGATATTAGAGCTTAGGTTGTAGGTTCCGTGTTAGGGGACTATGTTTGAAATTGATAAAACACTTGGAGTGAGAATTATGTGATGGGTTGTGGTGGCAGTTCTGGGACCATTATGTGTGCCTTTGGGCACCCAAGTGACTTACCTTGAGGTCTGATTGGAAGAAAATGTTTGATCAACGTTATTTTCTAATTGGAAGTCTTGTAGAGTTAATTGGAAAGACATAGTATAATAGAATACCAGGAGTTAGAGTTGAGCATGGATGATGGCTGAGTAGTGGACCGTAGGATGTCATGTCAAATAAGTAAGTGTGTTGACTAACACGTGAGTTTTTATATCTGATGCTTGTTTACTCCATGTTTGATTTTCTTTGTGTGTGACAGAGAATCAATGGAGCAAAATAATCAAATGAATGAAGGGGAATCGTGCATAAATGGTGGCAACCTAATCAGTGGAGGAGGTATTCCTAAACTATTGGGAGAAGAGGCTAGGATGATGGCAATCATATCCTTACTATAAGAAAACCAGAACACATTTATTCAGTGGTAGGCTACTCAAAATTTAGAGAGAGGTGTGGGTACAGGTTTATTTGAGAGGTTTAAAAGATTATGCAGTCCGGTTTTTCAGGGGCTCGATAACCCTAGGGGTGGCGGAGGAGTGGTTGAAGTAAGTAGAATTGGTTTTAGACACCATGGGAGTAATATGGGAGCAGAGGGTGGTTTTAGCCACATTCTTGTTTAGAGGCGAGGCCCAGAGTTGGTGGAATGCCTTTAAGAGGCAAGAGGTGGCACCGACACTTGGTGTGAGACCCCGTCCCATAAAATAAGGTTTTATAAATTAATAAAATTGATTAAATGTTTTAGAGATGTTTTGGTATTTAATAAAAGTCAATTGGGCTTTGTCTTGTAGTAAAAAGGGTTCATAATAGACTAAGGTTAATCATTTAGAGGCTTAGTGATGAGAAAATCGATTTAGGAAGCCCAAATAGGCCCAACCAGAAGTCAGCAGGCTGGACCAGTTCGGGTCCCGCCCAACCGACCAGCCCAGCCTGGGTCCGAACCACCGTCTGTGTGGCATCCGCTCTGCCGAGCTGTAGAGTCTTGTCCCATCCGGACTTCCGAGTAGCCTGACTAATGGGACAACTCAGTCGCAAGTTCTTTTCTGACTAATATCTATTCTAACACGAGCAGTGCTCAGGTTGACCAGCAGGTCTCACTTGGATTAAATGGGTCACTAACCTATTCGGCAAATTTAAGGATAGGTTAATCCATCCCATTTAATGCATCTAACCTCTGAATGACTATATAAACCCTTCATCCTTCAACATTCAAGTCCCACCAACCCTCCTCTGAGCATTCAAGTTCTAGAGAGAGTTAACCCTCCGAACACCTTGTTATTCGACAGACCTTCCTCAGCCTCCAGTATACTTGCCCGACCAGTCTCATTCTCCGAAACACCTTACTTAACCCTTCAGATCAATCATTCTAGCTCAGAATACCTCCACTGCTGGGACAATCATCCTCTGGACGGACCCCAACTCGGCCAATCACTCGAAGACCAGGAACTCAACTCAAGTAACCATTTAACCCTTCAGTTATAATTCCTTCGCCAGTTGTCTTTAAGTTCTATTCGGCAAGTCCACCGAAGGACTTGGCTACACTGATTTCAGCTCGGTGACCCTTCCTTTGGCTCTACCGAAGCAATCCAAGCCCATATTTTAGTTTGGCAATATTCTAGTGTTTGGTACTTGGCCAAACAGTCCAGACAACCCGTTCAACCCTCCAACTGAACTCATTTTAGTTCGGCAAGCATTCCCGGACCATTCCAGAGTGCCCTTGACCCTCCCCACAGCCTTGTCGACCTCTCACTTGCCGGAGCACTCAAGCTCGGTAGAAGGACAGTCTGCCATCTTGGGACCTTAACTTTATGAGCTCGGCTGTATACCTAGTAGCTCAAACATTTAGCCCTAAGGCCTTATAACCATCCCACCATTCTTTTCGACCAGTTTTAGTAGTCGAATCACCATTTACTGCACTTACATGGTCCATCATAAGCCTTGTTTTGCTGTTTGGCAAACAGTCAGCTCGACAGACTGATTTCCTGGACCCTTACAGCTCGACACTAGTGTGCCAGTGCTCGGCATACCTGTTAGGTGTAGCTAGTAGACCTTTGGCTATTTATGTTGACCAGTAGCCTTAAAGAAGAGCTCGGTCAACTGGCCAAGAGCAGTCCGCCCACGTTGGTCCGGCAACTCATCTCGGCAGGACCAATAGCAGATCGGTAGAAAACTTAGAAATGATTTGTTGTGTTTTATGGCAGATTTGAGGTGAAAATCAGGAAGGAATCAATCTAAGGAAAAAGGTGAATCTTTACATGCCCTACTTGCTCGTATTTTCTTTACTTGCTCACTCCTTTTTACAAATATTATTGCGGCTATTGAGCCCCAAAACTTATTATGTTATCACTCTTGCAAAACAAAAGAGAAGAGCTTGTAAAAACTCTTTTCATACATGGATAAGCAAATGTGGAAAATATTTTGTGTGATTATTGACACGGACATGACATGGCCACAGAATACGGTCATAAACGGATACGAGCCCGGTGTTAGGGGCAATGTCAAATACTATACAGACAGGATATGCTATAAGAATGGGACCAAATCAGATGATCATTTTAATGATATCATGTCACTATGCATATTGCGGGGTAGCTCCCCTTATTCTGGTACCGTGGAGGCTGTAATTGGTTGGCTTGATAGACTGGTTGACAGTCCTATAACTCTGGCAGAATGCCCAAAGCAATCAATATGCACTTATTGCAGGTTCATGCGTGAAAGATGCCGAAATCTGAAAGGACCTGGAGGGTCAATGACAAATACGCTTGAGCCTATTGAGCCACTGTTATTATGATTATCTAAAATGATTTGTTTACAGGAAATGATTTGTCTGTCCATGAAACTAGTAATTTTGGCATGTACTGTATTCACTCTAGCTTTATAGCTTATGCATTTTCTAAAACCCCTTTTCAGGATATGAGGAGCAGATGTAGGAGCTTGGAATTATAATTCTATTTTTTTATTTCATATATTAGATTATGGGTCCCCCCTTATTGTATCTCCAAGATTATTAATGAATTGTGGGTATTTGCTAGTGATGCACTCTTTGGGTTTATTTCATGCTTTCCACTATTATTCAATCTAATATTGTTCGATGAATCTCTAAACTCATTTAATATGGCCTTTAGCGAGCTTGCTCGTTGGTCGGTCATGGCTCATGTGTGATTGGGTCGTGACACTTGGTGTAGAGCCGGTTGCATCTGGGCAATTTCTTGGGAGAGATTCATCTAAGAGTTTAACGACCAATTTTACCGAGAGAGTTTTCGGTTTAAGCAGAAAGTGTCTTTTATTAATCTCAAGTAGGGGGAATGCCAGTGGCCGAGTATGAGGCAAAATTTGCAGAGTTATCTAGGTATGCACCTGACATGGATAAATACGGGTGTGAATAGTTGTAGGAGATTTAGAATGGGATGAGCACCTCAAATGGTCTATATATTGTTATCTTTAAGAGAATGAGATTTTGCAGACTTAGTTGATATGGCCAAGAGGATGTGGAAGGACATCCATGATTATCGAGAGACTATGGAATCCTGTAAGAAAGCGAAGAAGGACAATAGCGGAAAATCTGGAGGAAGTAGTCTTAAGGGTGGTGACTCTAAGGCAAAATTTAATAAGGGTCAAAATGGTTGAGGTGATCAGAGTTAAGGGAGTGGTTGGAGTGGTAGGCAAGAAGTAAGTGTCAATTGTCAATCGGGGACTAGTGGTAAGAAGTTTTGAAGAAGATGTTTTAAGTGTGAGTCTCCAAATCATTTGACTAGAGATTGTGTAGAGGGAAATAATGGGTTGAAATGTTTCAAGTGTGGTGGGTCTGGGCACAAATTATATCAGTGTCAACAACCATAGACTCAGTTACCAGCGGTATCAGTGGGGAGTGTTGCAGGAGGAGCTAATAAGGGTACATCGGGTTAGGCTTCACACAGTAGAGTCTTTGCACTGGATCAGCAGGCAGCTCAGACTAATCCAGATATAGTGATAGGTACTATCCGCGTATGTGATTTTAAATTTGCTTTTTGATTGACTCTAGTGCCACTCATTCTTTTGTATTTACCTTGTTTGGTACACGTATGGGCAAGAAGATGGTTATGTTAGATCAAACTTTGTTTGTGTCGACACCAGTAGGAGATATCATTAAACTAGAGTCACATTATCTGGGTTGTGGTGTTTTGGTTGGTAATGAGGTGTTGGTAGTGATTTTGATACCTTTGTTGATGTCAGACTTAGATGTAATTTTGGGTATGGATTTCCTATTTGCTTACTTTGTGGTAATTGACCGCTTACTTTGTAGTAATTGACTATTTTTGGAAATAATTTTTATTCAAAATTCCAGATAAATTAGAACTAAAATTTTGTGGGGATAGATTGGAATTGCCTAGCTGTGTCATTTCTTCTTTGAAGGCCATGTCTATGTTAAGAAAGGGTTGTATGGGATTCTTAGCTTACGTTGTCGACACAGATGGGTGTACGGGAAACCTTGATGATATACCGGTTGTTAAAGAGTTTTCAGGATATGTTGCTGGATGATTTGCCATAGGTAGTAGTTCCAGGCACTAGTCCTATTTCTATTGCTCCTTATAGGATGGTGCCTGTGGAACTTTATGAATTGAAAACACAATTGAGGGAATTGATTGATAAGGGCTATATTAGACATAGTATGTCTCCATAGAGAGCACTTGTCTTATTTGTTAAAAAGAATGACGGGTCAATGAGAATGTATATAGATTATATGCAACTGAATAAGGTGACAGTGAGAAATAAATATCCATTGCCTAGGATTGATGATCTTTTTTACAAATTTCAGGGTGCCTAAAATTAACTTGAGGTTGGGGTATCACCAATTGAAGGTGAGAGATTGTGATGTGGGAAAGACTGTGTTTAGAATGAGGTATGGTCACTACGAGTTCCTTGTCATGTCGTTTGGGTTGACTAATGCACTAGTTGTTTTCATGGACTTGATGAATAGGGTCTTCCAACCATACTTAGACTCATTTATGATTGTTTTTATTGATAACATTTTGGTATATTCGAGGTCGAGGGAGGAACATGAGAATCATTTGAGACTAGTGTTGCAGAAATTGAGAAAAAAATAACTATATGGGAAGTTTAATAAATGCGAGCTTTTGTCTAGATCGGGTAACATTTTTGGAGCATGTCATTTCTAGTGAGGGTATTTGTGTTGACCCTAAGAAGATTGAGGCAGTAGTTAATTGGGAGAGACTGTCTAGTGTTACAAAGATCCGTAGTTTTTTGGGCTTGGCAGATTATTACCGGCAGTTCATTGAGGGTTTTTGTCTATAGCGATACCTATGACTATATTGACCCGAAATGGAGTGAAATCTGAATGGTCGGATGATTGTGAGAGTAGCTTTCTGGATTTGAAAAAAAGATTAGTTTCTGCACCAGTATTGTAACACTTGTTCCTATTAAATCCGATTAAATGGATTATATAGGTGAATTAATAATTAAGTTAATCCAAATGGTTGTATGTGTATAAGTATTGGCATGCAAATGATGAAATACGAGTTAGAAAGGATGTGGAAAGGTTAGGGGTTGAATTGGGTGTGAAAGGAGGGTTGAAATTGATTTGAGGTCATTGGTAACTTGTGTTGAGGTACTTGGTATTATAAAAATTATTTCGGACAAGTTCGGATGTGGTGAGAATTCGTAGTATGAAGTGGGTATGTTGGGAATCTATTCCGGTAATATATTGGTTGTATTCTAGACTTATATCGACACATAAATATTCTGAAAATAAAAGTATCTTCTTCATGAAAGTTGTAGAGGGTGAAATTATGGAAATAACGCAATTTGAATGGACTAAATCCAAGTTCGGACGAAGAAGTTATGATCGAACGATTTTTGGTAGCCATAATTCAAGCATAAGTCCAGAGACATGAGTTATCGATAACCCGATTTGTTGGATTATCGATAACCAGTGTGTTCCTTAGAAAATTTTAGGAGTGGGTTATCGATAACCCAATTTGTTGGGTTATCGATAACCGATTACGTGGAAGGTTAATTCGGAATTTCAGTTTTAAAAGTTCATAAGGGCTATTTTGTCAATCCTAAACAGTTTTAGAAGCCATAAACATATATTAGGGTTGGAGAACCCCATTTAGCCTCTATTACACACCTTAGATGGTAGAGAGAGAGAGAGAAGAAATAGATTTGTCGATTCCTTGGCGATCCGAAGTCCTAGAGGCGATCCGAGATCGGTTTTGGAATCCTTAGAGCAAAGAGCTCATCATACACAATATGTTTTCTTCAAGTTTGTATTTTCATTTTGGGGATTATTAGATCTTATTGTGGATGATTCATGTATGGAGGAATCATTTAGATATTCCCGTAATAGAAGTTGTTGGAAGTCTTTGATCATGTGTAGATGGAGGATTGATAGCGAATCGAGTTTAAGATCTAGGATTACGTATATCCTTTAGAGAGATGATGATTGGCTGTTTTTGTCTAGTTTTGTGGTGGGTATTACACTTGCGAATCTCGTATCATGAACATATTGAGTTGTGGAGTCGGGTGGTGACATGAATTTGGAGATCATGTACGGTGGGTGTTTAATGTATGAATTGTATTGATTAGTAATTATAGGTGTGTATAGACTTGACTTGGGCAAGTGATAAGTGTAGCAATGCTGTGAGATTCATCAATTTTGGTATTAGTAGACTCGCTTGAGTATGGAGTAGAGCGTTGGGCCATGAGGTAGAGAATGGTCTTAATTGATTTTAATTCTTGTATGCGTTTTGTAGTACCGATAGTGATAGTGTAATTGGTACAAGTAATTTTGGAGCGAGGCTTCCAATACTTCGAGGAGATAGCATCGGTGCCATTCTTGCGGCATTTCAGTGAGTTTGATAGATATGACACTTTGTGTTATATATATGTGAATATAGTTGCATTTTCCTTTACAAATAAATGATTGTTTAGGAAATTGATTAAAGAAAGGGAAATGAATGGAAATCATTAGATTCATGGATTGTGCGTGTGTTTGTGGTGTTGTGTGTATGTGGTGTTGTGTGCATGCCTAATGAATTGAATATAGAAATGGTGGAAAACCTATAATGGAAGTTAAAAGCATGTGAGTACGTTGATAGCATGATTTACTGTGATAGTTAATGATATCTATCCTGATTGTCCATACTCCTTTGTGTAGAAATGTGTGAAATGCATGCTATGTGAAACGGTAAAAAGAAAAGACGTGTGAGTGTGGTTTTGATATGTTGATATATTGGTGGCCAGTGTGGGCAAATGTTTGATGTTAGTCAAAATGGTATATCGGTGGATAGTGTGGGCAAGGAACATCGGCTTGAAGTCTTGAATAGTGTTCAGTGGCCAGTTTTGGCATATATTTCGGCAATATGGCCATGAATCTATACCAATGGCCAGTGTTGGCAATTATTCGACTTTCAGCCATGAATGGGTATAGAGTGTTGATGAATGCATTATGTGGACAATGCAAGAGGTGATGTAGGACATTCCTCATTCAAGAAAAAAAGAAATATAAATGAATATGGTCATTGTGTGATTTTTATACAAGACCTTGTGGTGAGATAGAAAGTTACGATTAGTAGATAAACTAGTCATGATGCATCATAATGGGCTTGTGAGCCTAATCATCTAAAAGAAGAAATACATTGATTAATACTTGATAGAAACCTAGAGGGGAGTGAATAGGTGTTTCTGAATTTTATGGTCTTTTCTTGATTCCTTTTGATATTTTTCCTTGAAAATTTCTTTTATAATAAATTATAAACAAAACACAAACAAATGTGTTAGTGTTATGGATAAATATAGACACAATAAAAGCAATGATGAATAAAGAAGAGGTAAGAGAAAGAGAGAGGTGACACAGTAATTTTTATAGTGGTTCAACAATCACTTAGTCCACTCTTCGGGGTGGTTCCTTTTAGGAGCACCCCGGTTCCACTATGTAATCACTTACAGAGATAATGCGAACCTCTCTTTCTAACTTCTACCTAAGCTAGAGATAACCTTAACTATAGAGCCCACACAGTCTCTATCTTCCCGACCCCCCTTTGGTCGAGGCTCACTCACCCAGGCTAACACCAAGCCTGACTATGCTCCGCAAAGCATACATTCCCAAGACCCACAAGTCCTGATGTCACGACTCATCCCGGAATACCAATAAATAAATAGAATCCGGCTACGAATCATGACACAAACAACTCCAACAAGTGAGGAAAACTATGCCTCAACATTCACCCTAATAAAATTTTCCTTTCTTTTAATTAAATACGTAGCGGAATAAAAGAAGTAATAAAATAAAACCTCCACAACTAACAATACCAAGTGTGACAATCTAAATATGACCAAGAACAAGGTCCCAAAACAAAAGAGTGATCTACTGCAAGTGCTAAGCCTCTGAAATATAAATAAAAGATCACACGTCCTCTCTCTACTACAAGGAAGAGGAAAGAGTACTACAACTGCAATATATGACTCCAGCTGAAAGAGAGTCCTGAAGCCTGGCAATGGACCCCACTAAGCCTCCTTACCTGGAAAAAATACCACAACAAAAAAAGAAGGCAACAATATCCAGGAGTGTCAGATTTACAATCGTTATAGAAAGTGATTAACACGGTACACCAAATAAAACAAGTAACGAAGGGGTTGTGCCTCTCCCCTAATATAGTCTTCAACAGAAAAGTAATATGCCAATACATATGAATATTATGAAATGCATCTTTTAATGTTTAGGAAGCTTCCACAGCCATCATCATCATCATCATTATTATCAATGCTAGGGAGGCTACATCAACTCCACTAGCTAAGGGCGAATAATCAAGCCCAAGTATTCCATCAATGGCAGACCCAACAATTGAGACAACATTGTCAAGCATCCACTGTTTCTTAATGTTGCAGCCGGAATACAGTATCCCATTAATGGCAGACCCAGCAATTGAGACAACATTGCCAAGCATCTACTGTTTCTCAATGTCGCAGCCGGGATACAAAACACCATCCCCACGAAATGGCATCTACCGTCTTAGGGCTGCATTGCTAAGCATCTACTGCCCCCTAAGCCCGTTGTCGGGGATTCCACCAATCGTCACCATATGGTGATATAGGATCATGCATGGATGCACAACAACAAAGAATAATACCAATCCATACCATGAACCATGCTTGCACATATTAAAAGTAAAACGAGTAGTAACATCATCACATCAACATCTTTGAACTAAGTGCAAAGTATGTGAACATACATCAACTGAAGCAATAATTATCACAAGTCTAATCACATGTTTTCAGCCATCATGTGATCATGCATTTGTAGTTACACCAACATCCCAAACTAAACAACAATCAGGATATGCCAACACATATTGCCAACCGGGAATTTAATCAAACATTCTCTTTAAACTAAATGTGAAGCATATGAACATTCAACAACTGAAGCATCAATCATCACAAGTCTAAACATATATTCAGCCGTCATGTGAACAATTAGATAGGCTACACCAAAGTCCCAAAAATCTATCAACAACCAAGGCATACAAACATGTATCGTCAAACAAGGACTCAACCAAACAATCATCAACATCTAGCATGTAACATGTAAATCAACGATTCTATAAAAGAAGGAAATCTACACACTCACCTTATGTGCTAGAATCACCAATAAAAATCACTTTGTTGCCTTTGGAAGGTCCCAACTCCTCACCTGAATCAATATCATGACATTAAACCAACATTTGATATGATTTGGGCTTACAATATACCAATTAAATAATTAACTATTTTTAAACCGTTCATTAGGGTCCCCAAAATAATCCCTAACACTTCTCATAAATGTTCTAGGTCCAAACCTTAACAAAATTCCTCAAAAAAGCCCCATTTACCATTTTCGCTCAACCTTGGCTCAACCTTGGCTCGACCTTGGCTCAACCTTGGCTCGA
>NMUG010007185.1:0-12197 GCA_002855965.1 Monotropa hypopitys
GCAGCGTGGCTCGAAGTTCCTGTTTCAATAATAATGGATTTGCCTTTGTCAGTTGATGTTCCTGAAGTCCTGATTAGAATTCCAGAGGTTTGAGTTGGTTGGTCAGTTTTTGAGACTGGGATGATTGATAGAGCAGGCTGTGCGACACCACGGTATCCTCGATAATGTGGAACGTAGTCCAAAAGCTTGTAGATTGCCCGGTTAAGAGGGATGCCACGGGAATCTTTAAAGATCAAGGCCTGTTGGACCTCGTCAGCCTTGTATTCTTTGAGGTGGAGTGATTTATGATTGATTCTCCTGGTTGCTATATATTGTCAGAGAATGAAAATTAGTCAAAGGAAACTGCAAGTTTATGAGAGATTAAGAATGAGGAATAGGAACTGACAGGGGATCCGTCCTTCCTTGGAAGGGAGCATTTTTGTTCTTCTCCAGGAGCATACTCCCAATTGCCAGTGATTATGAGAAGGTCATCGTCATTTCCCTTCTCGGTATCAGGAATATTGTCAATGAGCCTCCCCCTGTCATTTCGGCATTTGAAATACCAGACCCCTTGCTGGGTACTGTTGATTGTGTAGTGGTAAAGAATTTCTCGGATGGTCATTTTTGACCCAGTTATTCAATTTAGGGCAACAACACCCATTATGATGTGCACCATGTTGATGGATATCTGTCTGGGAGTGAGCCCTGTGAAACTGCAAAACTCGCAAAAAATTGGTTTGAGGGGAAATCTAATCCCTGCCTCAAAGACATCAATTAAAGGAAGAATCAAGGTATTGGCGTCCTCGTTTTCGGATTTGTAGTTAGGAGGGGCTAACTCGATGGCCACTTCATCTGAAATATCAAAATGTTCGTAGAAGTCGGCCATCTTTGCGGGGTTATTTACCTTGTGCTTGAAAATGCCCATGATTAGCAGAAGTATAAAGAAAGGAATAGTGTGAGAAGGATACTTACAGGAGTTTGTAGGATGAAGTATTGAAGAGCTTGAGAGTGAAGAAGAAATTGGTATTTAAAGAGGGTAAATGTTGACAGAAGGAATGTTTGTGGCAGACCAAGGATTTTTGGCGTGACGGTTGTTGGGCTTTGAGGGAATCGAGAGCCCTACTTCGAGTGACGTGCAATATGCATTAATAAATGTGCCTGGGTCCCACGGTATTTATGAAGTAATGATGATTGTTGGCTATGGGTAAATGACGGTTGTTAAAGCGATGCTTTAATGATGCGACGACGTTTTGGAAGCTCGGGAACCTTTGAATCCTCCTGCAGCGCGACTGAAGTAGTCAAAGTTGGGGAGCAATTGTGGTAGGGTAAATCTGGATTAGCCACGTAGCACGTGGATTCGGATTCCCTGTGGTGCAATCAAGCCAGTAAAGAAGGATTATGTAATTCATTGTCACATATATGTCACTGCGATAGTATGGCAGTGCAGTGGTATGGCAATGCAGTAGTATGGCAGCGCGGTATGCATCTTGGTTTCTTTAAGGTCTTGCCAACTGTAGGTCCATAGAGAGTCTGGGTGCTAGGATAGGGTTCGACCAGCAACGGATGAACATCCTAGTGGCTCATTTTCTCTATTAAGGGACATACAGAGGTGGATCCTAAAGGGATGAGCCAATATGCGTTCCTAGAATCAGACGTTGGCTAGTATGTATGAGATAAAGCCTATTCTGAGCCCTGTAGCCATGCAGTTCCTTGGATCAGGTCAGGCTCAATGGGTGTGACATCCTGGGAGTGCGACATGGAGGCTTAGGCATTGTGAATGACATCTCAGCATATGATGAACCAGGAGCAAGTGTGGTACCTCGACTGTAGATAAGGCTTGGCCCAATGCGACAGCATTCGCAGTGTGGGATGATGATCAGTTCGGCATAGCATGGGCGGTGTGTACAGGTAATGATTAGTGAGTAAGATATTAATCATTACACACACCAACTACTATGAGGCCGTGAATGTGAATGTATGAGTATGAATAGAAGTGTGAACGGCAGAAGATGAAGGGTCTGGAGAATTAATTGGGCAGAAGGTGAAGAGACAGTGGTCTCAATTCATCTTCCCTTCTTAAATGAGAAGTTAAGAAGGGAAACAGCGCATTAATGGGAGGCATCAGCAAGTATAAAAGGGAATGAATTCCTCATTTACAAGGACTGGACTTTATGGTAACAAAGCTCTGCCTAAATTACTTCTCAGTATTCTGTCTTCATTTCTTTCGATTAGGATTAAGTTTTCCTCCTATCGGGACTAACTTGATCATCGGAGGGCCTTCAAGCCACTTGGCTAGGGGGTCATCTAACCTTTATGGTTGCAGAACAATCCAGGTAGGCGACAACAAGTGCAGAAGGTTTACAATCAAAGTAGTAGATCAGACGAAGTCAAAGTCAAGGTAGTAATCTTGCAGGGGTAAGAATTATCCCCACACAGTTTCTTTAAAGGCATTTTAATGTAAATTAAATGAGTTAAAATTATTTTGTAAACACAAGCAGAATCTGTCCTATTATAAGAACTTAAGTTCACATATTTTATTTACTATGAAAATGATCATTAAAGGATATGAGTTTTGGCAGAATAGTAGTCCCTGGACTTACAGTCATTTTAGAAAAAGAATTTGTATTTTCTAAGTAACTTAATGAAAGATATGTATTTTATTCATATTATGATTCAAATCAGTCACACAAAAAAATAACAAGAATTGCGGGCTAGTTCTTGTAGCTACCCTTGATAATTTGTCTAATTTTTGGACACAAGTTAAAATAGCAAGTTTTCTTTCAGTTCATCAAAGAAAATCAGTATTATTAATAGATAAAAATATCGAACTATAATTTAGTTCACAACTGTATATCTTGGGCTATATTACCCAAATCACTATTTAATAAGTAAATTGGCACAGATCACATCCGGAGCATACAGATATAAAGGAGATATAAAAAGGGGAGTTATAAGGAGAGAATAGTTGACAGACTATCTTTATAGGGCCATAGCTGCTAGATGCTTGCTGATCTCAATCACTTGTGATTAACATAGATGGATCTTAGCATCCTAAGTCTGTCGAGTGATCTGTTGCATTTTCAGTAAAGAAAAAGAGAATAACCGTTTTATAACCGTTATGAAATCATTTCACTATTAAGAGTAAAAAGAGTCACAATTTATAAAGAAGTAAAATTAAAGAATTATGGTATATCCATTTTTCCATTACAGAAAAGATTATGAATATATTTTAAAACAGTTCAAGTTATTTTCACCCCGTGTTTGGGCTGTAAAATATTTTGGGAACAAAATAATATTTTAGGGTTAAGGTTTTGTTCACCATATTTAGCTGACGTTCTCTCTTTATTTTACAGGAAATTGAAGCATTGATGCATCTTCGTATGATTAGCCAGTTTGTCCCGGTCATGGAGCATTTATGTAATAAGTTAGACTTTTGGGATATTTTATTTTGCAAATTATATGTTTCTTAAAATGACTTGTATTAAGACATATTTAATTTAATTTCCGCTGCTTAAAAGGTCTTGTTTTAATTGAAAGTAGAAAAGAATGTATTTGTTGAAAGAGGCCGTAGGTGGGTCAGCCATCGGCCGGCTACCGCCACCGTCCTACCCGCGGAGCGTGCCTTTTGGCTACCGAACCGGGTCGGGCTATGACAGTAGTTTTAGTGGTATCAGAGCAATGGTTATAAATATATTTTTGAAAAATCAAAACCCCCAGAAGTAGGATCATATGCATGCTTATGTATTTATGACATCGCATGCCTCTGATAAGGATATAAAGTTAGACATCATACTGTACACACATGTATACTATTTCAGGCATAATGTTTAGAGTTGTGTTAGATTTATTACTGTTAGGATTTATTCATAATCCCATGAGTTTCCTTGCTTAATTATGGCTGCTGCAAGGAGACTTGACCGTATCGAGACTATTCTGGAGAGTCTGGCACAAAGTCAGGCTACTAGCATTACCCAGAATAGCAACAATACTCAGGGAAGTGATGGAGGACAACATATCCAGTTCTAGCTTTAAGGAATGGGAATGTTCACCAATTTTTAGGCTGAATCCGACCACTTTCGACAGATCGTTTGATGCTGACATTGCTGAGGAGTGGCTACAGGAGATGGCCGAATTTTTTGGAGTGATGACTATTTCTGCTGAAGAGCAAGTGATGCTGGTTACGTACCAATTCAAGGGTGCTGCTGAATCATGGTGGAGAATCACACGACCAATGCAGGATATGGCTTGGCATGTGTTCGAGACCTTGTTCAGGGAAAGATTTATACCGAGAGCCGTGAAAGAGGCAAAGAGGCTAGAATTCTTAAAGCTAGTTCAAGGCACGATGTCTATAACAGAGTATGCGACGAGGGTCGCAAGGTTGGAACCTTTTGCATCACAATTTGTGGCTACCGAGGAGGATAGACGAGAATGGTTCGAAGATGGTCTCAGGCTTGACATTAAGGCGGGGATCAAGAACCTGAGGTTGCCGACGTATGAGAGAGTGTTTGATAATGCCATTGTTCTGGAGGTGCACAAAGCTGAGTTACGGGAGTTCCACGAGAATAAGAGGAAGGGAAAAGATGTTGCAAAAGATGTTGCGAGTGGAGTTTCATCGGTAAAGAAAACAAAGACTGGACCCAATTTCGGTAGGGAAAATTTTCAGAATGGAGGTTTTCAGGCCAGAATAGAATTCCAAAGAGGACCCAATGTAGTTGCACCTGTCGTATACAACAAGTGCAGAAGGGTTCACAGAGGGGAGTGCAAGAAAGGTACTCCAGGATGATATAATTGTGGAGAGATTGAACACATGCAGAGAAATTGTCCGAAGAATGCACAAACAGTATTGCCAGCAGTGAGTAACAATCAAGATACTGCACTAGCACCACAACAGAGAGGTAAAATGTGAATTTTATCCTTGATGTGTAAGTACTACAATGTTAAAAAGAAATTTTTATTTCAGGAAATGGAAATAGAATTCAGAGGAATCATTGGCAGAATCAACCCATTGTGAACCAACGAGCGTCACCACCAGCTGCTCAGAGATAGGCACCAGCGCAGACTCAGGGCACTGTGTAGCATGGTCAGGATTTTGCCTTAATGCCGGGAGATGTTACCAATGCTAATACAGTTGTGGAAGGTACTATACCCATATGTGATCGTTCATTTTATGTATTGTTTGATTCGGGATCGACACATTCCTTCATGTCAACGCACCTAGTCGATAGCTTGGGTATGATACCACAACCACTAGACCATATACTATCAGTTCATCAGTCAGGTCACTGGAATACCTTGTGCTCAGATATCTACCGTGGTTGCCCTGTTCAGGTAGATGGTCACCTATCCACTATTGACCTTATACCTCTACAGTTAGGATCATTCGAGGCTATTTTCGGTATGGATTGGATAGCCTCCAACTACGTGTCAATTGACTGTTCTTCCAAGACTCTTGAGTTTCGTTCGCCCGATCACCCAACTTTCCTATTTAAGGGGACAGGTATTGTGGCGTCTCTGTGCATGATTTCAGCTATTTCCGCGTAATGTCTTCTCAGAAAGGGTTGCCAGGCTTATCTATGTTACGCCATAGACACTGTTTCTACTGATCTAGTCCTTTCAGATATTTCCATAGCTCGGGATTTTCTTTCAGTTTTTCCAGATGATCTTCTTGGTTCTCTTATTGACAGAGACGTTGAGTTCATTATCGATCTGGTCCCAGGAGCACAACCGGTCTCCCGAGCACCTTATAGATTAGCGTTGACAGAGCTCAAGGAGCTCAAAATGCAGTTGCAGGAGTTGATGGATAATGGTTTTATTCGTCCGAGTATTTCTCCATGGGGAGCACCCGTTCTTTTTGTGAAGAAGAAGGATGGCACCATGAGGTTATGCATTGACTGCAGAGAGCGTCCCGGGTTTTGCGCACATGACAGACACACGCCTGACACAGAATCAGCTTTTCCATGATTCCCGCCGCTTGTCAGACCTACTTTATCAGCTTTTCTGCCGCCCAATGCTATCAGGCGGCGCCGCCTGACATTGTCAGAGCCGACCGGTCGGCCACATGCTCAGACGCACAGAGGGGACAGGCACACTGTCCAAGTGTGCAGGTGAGCAGCTCACCCGCGCCGACGCGCATCGGCAACACTCTCCGAGGTTCTATATAAAGGAATTGGCATTCAATGCAGAGGTGGACATTCTCTCACTAGCCCAACCTCTGTCCAGTAGCCGTCCCAGAGTAAGAGCAGATCTGAGCTGGATAGGCCTTCGGTTCTGAACAGACTTGGAAGAAAAGAGGAAGTCCTTAACCGGAGGGGGGATAACGAGGATCGTCGCGTCAGGCACCGATTCTCGCCTCCCCGGAACAGGGAGGAGCGTTCAGCCGAGACCCGTCGACCATTGCCCCTGTCTTTGACCGTCTCGGTCCAAACGCGACTCAGAGGCCTCGCCCAGCACAGGAGCAGTCTCCACCCAGGCGCCAGAGGCACAGCGGCCAGGGTGAGAGTCAGGCACCTCGCTCAGAGCAGGTGTCCCAGATAAGGAGGAGGGAGGTCTCGCCGGCTCGGACCTATGAGCCTTGCTGACAGGACAGAGTTCCCTGCACTCCATTCACCCTTGAGATTGAGACTGCCAGGCCTCCCGCAGGTTTTTCAGCACCTAAGTTCAACAAATACGATCCCAAAATGGATTCGTATACCCATATAGTGCATTTCAGGCAAATGATGTCCCTCTATTCCGAGGAGGATGCCTTGATGTGCAAGCTTTTTCCATCCAGCCTCGGCGAGGTTGAGTTACTCTAGTTTGACCGACTGCCAGCAGGATCCATCTCCTCGTGGAGAGACCTCTCAACAGCCTTCCTGGCTCGGTTCATTACCAGTACCAAAGTCAAAAAAGAGGTTGATTCCCTTCTCGGCCTTCGGCGAGCAAGGTCGGAATCTCTGCGCCAATACGCAGCCCGGTATTGGGACCTCTACAATGAGATTGAGGATTGCGATCAAAAAATCGCAGTTACATCTTTCAAGCTCGGTCTGGACCACTCCAGCCGAGAGTTCAAGGATCTGATGCTGTTCCCTCCGGCCACAATGAATGAGCTCATGGCCAGAATCGAGCTCCACGCAAAATTGGAGGAAGCCAAGGAAGAGTGAAGCAGAGCCGACCAACGCTCCAGCCAAGGTTCCAGCAACCACAATAATTCGGTCAGGAGAAAAGAGACCAACACCGTTCAACCGGGAGAGCCGAAGATGTACAAGCCGTACGAGTTTGTGGCCCACACCACCGTCTTCAAACAGCCGACATTCTCCTTCGCAAAATCGAAAAGGAGCCGTATTTCAAGTGGTCGGAGAAGAGGTTAGGAGCGCAGAGGGGTGGCAATGACAAATTCAAATGCTCCTATCACAGGGAGAAGGGCCACCTCACCACCAACTGCCGGGCCTACAAGGACTTCTTGGAAGAGTTGGTCACAGCTGGCCATTTTGGGGAGTTCATTGACACTGAGAAGACAGCCGCCGTGCCGAAGGAAGATCCCAAGCCAGCCCTGCGCATCATCAACGTGATCCACGGGACAGTGGACCACCGACATGAAGAACAGCTTCGGTCTGAGCTACAACAGATTGAGGCAAAGGAGATACTTGCCGTCCAGCCTATGCCAAAGAAGCCGAAGCCTGATTCTAGGTATTCCATTACCTTCTCTTCTAGAGATTCTGAGAGGGTGCAGCACCCCCACGACGACGCGCTAGTCGTCACCCTACAAATTGCCGATTGCTAGGTCAGTAGAGTTCTCGTTGACCTCGGTAGCTCGGCAGATGTCATGTACTATTCCCTGTTCATGAAAATGGGGTACAAGGCAGAAGATCTTCAACCAACTGATGTGCCGCTGGTAGGGTTTAACGCGGCATCAGTCTGGCCGCTCGGCAAAATAACCATACCAGTGACCATCGACACAGTCACAACCGAGGTGGAATTTGTGGTAGTCGACGTCCTGTCGCCCTACAATGCTATTTTGGGCCGAACATGGGTCCATAACATCAAGGGAGTTGCCTCCACATACCACCAGGTCATCAAGTTTATTGGCTCAAAAGGCGTGGAGGAGCTTAGGGGAGACCAAGTCTCGGCCAAGCAGTGTTATATCGCTGCCGTCAAGGGTAAAGTCACCCCCGAGCAAGTCCACTGGGTGGAGGTTCCAGATCAACTGGTGCTGGAGGACGTCGGTTCAAGTGCCTCGACTAAATCCATTGAGGACCTTGACACTGTCCCTCTTAGCGACGAAGATCTGGAGCGCTTCTTTATTATCGGCTCAGAGATGAACGAGGAAGACAAGGTGGCAACAATCAGCTGCCTCAAAAGAAACGTGGAAATTTTTGTCTGGACACCCTACGAAATGCCGTGTGTAGATCCAGAGTTTATCAGTCATCATCTCAACGTCCGGCCAGAGTGCCGGCCCGTCGTTCAAAAAGCCAGGCGATCGGCAGCCGCTCATGCCGACGCAGTTATTGAAGAAGTGGACCGTCTGACCGAGGCGCAGGCGATCTGAGAAGTACACTACCTCACCTGGTTAGCCAACACAGTGGTGGTAAAAAAGAAGACTGGCAAGTGGAGGGTTTGTGTTGACTACACTAACCTAAATGAAGCTTGCCCAAAAGACAGCTTTCTTGTGCTGAGGATTGATCAGCTGGTCGACACAACGGTCGGGAACCCCAGGATGAGCTTTATGGATGTTTACCGAGAATACCATCAGATAGCCATGTTCGGCCCAGATCAGGAGAAAACGGCGTTCATTACTCTAAGGGGGCTGTTCTGCTACCGGGTGATGCCCTTTGGCCTAAAGAACGCTGGGGCAACTTATCAGAGGATGATCACAAAAATGTTTAGCGCTCAGCTCGGCGACACGGTGGAGGCCTACATAGATGACATGGTTGTCAAGAGCAAGACTGAAGAGGACCACCTGGGAGACCTTCAGAAAGTGTTCGATATTTTGAAAAACACAGGCTTCGGCTCAACGCTTCCAAATGCGCCTTCGGCGTCGGTTCGGGGAAATTCCTGGGCTACCTTGTCACTCGCCGAGGCATTGAGGCCGACCCTTCTCAGGTCTCGGCCATCCAGAAAATCGAAAAGCCCATAACTTTGAAAGAAGTACAGAAGCTAGCAGGAATGGCAGCAGCCCTCAACCGGTTCATCAGCAGATCCTCAGACAAATGCCGACCATTCTATGAGGTACTGAAGAAAAATAGCTGAAGACATTTTTTATGGACTGATCAGTGCAGGGAGGCCCTCGGCAATCTCAAAGCATACCTCTCTTCGGTTCCTCTGCTTGCCAAACCAATGCAGGGGAAAGAGTTGTACCTATACCTGGTCGTCACTCCACATGCTGTCAGCTCAGCACTGGTTCGGCAAGAAGGGCCTGAGCAGCAGCCAGTCTACTTTTCTAGCAAATCCCTCATCAGCGCCGAGACCAGGTATCTTCCTCTTGAAAAACTTGCATATGCTCTGGTTATTGCTTCCAGAAAATTGGCACCATACTTCTAGGCGCATACCATAGTGGTCCTGACCAAATTCCCTCTCCGGGCATTGCTCAAACGTGCCGACCTATCCGTCCGACTCACCAAATGGGCGGTCGAGCTAGCCAACTTCGACATCAAGTTCCAGCCAAAGACATCTATTAAGGGCCAGATCCTGGCCGTCTTTCTCGTAGAATTCTCTCCTCGGCCAGAGGAACCACAGCCGGAAGAAATAATTGCCGAACAGGTCCCGTCACAGTCACTGCTAAATCAGGTCTCGTGGAGGATGTATGTAGACGGCGCATCAAATTGCCGAGGGAATGGAGCCGGAGTTGTCCTCATCTCCCCTGAGGGAGTCACTCATGAACATTCCCTCCGGCTCAACTTCAGCGCTTCCAACAATGAAGCAGAGTATGAGGCCCTACTAGCTAGTTTGAAGACGGCCGAGGAGCTGGAAATTCAGAGCCTCGACATCTACAGCGACTCTCAGCTCGTGGTCAACCAGGTCAACGGTGACTACGAGTGCCGAGATGAGCGGATGGAAAGATACATGTTGAAAGTTAAACAAAAAATGGGGCTATTCATGCACATTCAAATCCAACAGGTCGGCAGGGAACAAAATGCCCATGCCGACGCTTTAGCCGGAATAGCCTCAGCAGTAGAGGTCAAGGAGTAGAGGACAGTCAGCGTTCAAAGCCTGGATCAGCCAAGCATCGAAGCAACGAAGCAGATAGTCTTCTTCTTCATCGGCCAGGGTCCCAGCTGGATGAACCCAATCACTGCGTTTCTAAAAGACGGATTCCTCCCAGAAGACAAAAGGGAAGCCCACCGAATCGTCCATAAATCGGCTCGGTTTTGGCTTGGCCCTCGGGACAAGTTATATAGACGGTCGTTTTCAAGACCGTACCTCCTTTGTGTGCATCCAACATTGGTGGAAGGAGTACTGCAGGAGCTCCACGCCGGCAACTGTGGAGCACACACTGGGGGAAGGTCAATTGCACACCGAGCTATCTCCCAAGGATACTGGTGGCCGAAGATGATGGAGGATGGGGAGAAGATAGTAAAGAAGTGTGACTCTTGCCAACGGTTCTCCCCAATCATCAGACAACCTGCCGAGGAGCTCACACCGTTAACCAGCCAATGACCCTTTGCTCAATGGGGCTTGGACATCGTCGGCAAGCTCCCCACGGCACCAGGAGGTTTTAAATTTCTGATCACGAAAACTGATTACTTCTGCAAATGGGTGGAAGCCGAGCCGCTGGTCACCATCGAAGACAAAGATGTAAAAAGGTTCGTCTGGAAAAACATAGTCTCACGCTTCGGCATCCCCTATGCCTTCATCTCGGATAATGGTACTCAGTTTGTGGGGGATCTCTTCACAAACTTTTGTGCCGAGCATAGAATCAGGTTCTATAACTCAAACCCTCACTACCCACAAGGCAACGGTCAGGCCGAAGCCTCCAACAAAACCATCGGCAGCGGTATCAAGAGAAGATTGCAGGCAGCAAAGGGAAGGTGGGCCGAAGAGCTCCCGAGTGTTCTTTGGGCCTATCGAACAACCCCTCGGCGCTCAGGGCAAACCCCGTTCTCGCTAGCTTTCGGTATGAAGGCAATCATTCCGCGGAGGCCGGGCTACCAACTATCAGAACCGAAGGATTATACGAGCCGACCAACAGCGCGGCAATCAAAAAGGATCTGGACCTGACCGAGGAAAGAAGGGATTCGGCTAGGATCAGACTAGCCGCCTACCAGCAGGGGGTGGCCAGATATTTCGCACGAACGATCCAGCCCAGGGCATTAAAGGTTGACGATCTAGTCCTAAGGAAAGTTGTGGGAAACAAAAAGAAGAGTTCAGACGGGAAGCTCGGTCCCAACTAGGAAGGGCCATATAGAGTGGTCAGTCATGCAGGTACCGGGGCATACAGACTTGAAGAGCTTGACGACACTCCAATACTGAGGCCGTGGAATGCTACAAATCTCAGATTGTACTATCATTGACCATGTAACCTGGCCGAGTGCCCGTAATCAATAAACTTTTTTCGCGAAATACTTGCTCAAATTAATCATCTTTCACTCTGATGCTATACCACCCAAGTCAGCTCATAGTTTCCGTTCATCTACAAAATGCGCATGCAGCTCCTCGGTGGCATTGCCGAGGAAGTTTACAGCTCTTCGGTGCTATATCGCCGGAGCAGCTCATAGTTGTCGTTCATCTACAAAACGCGCATGCAGCTCCTCGGTGGCATTGCCGAGGAAGCTTACAACTCTTCGGCGCTATATCACCGGAGCAACTCATAGTTGCCGTTCATCTACAAAACGCGCATGCAGCTCCTCGGTGGCATTGCTGAGGAAGCTTACAGCTCTTTGGCACTATATCGCCGGATTAGCTCATAGTTGTCGTTCATCTACAAAACGCGCACGCCGCTCCTCGGTGGCATTGCCGAGGAAGCTTACAGCTCTTCGGCACTATATCGCCGAAGCAGCTCATAGTTGTCGTTCATCTACAAAACGCGCATGCAGCTCCTTGGTGGCATTGCTGAGGAAGCTTACAGCTCTTCGGCGCTATATCGCCGGAGCAGCTCATGGTTGCCGTTCATCTACAAAACGCGTATGCAGCTCCTTGGTGGCATTGCCAAGGAAGCTTACAGCTCTTCGGCGCTATATCGCCGGAGCATCTCATAGTTGTCGTTCATCTACAAAACGCGCATGCAGCTCCTCGGTGGCATTGCC
>NMUG010007186.1:0-12196 GCA_002855965.1 Monotropa hypopitys
ATATTAAGAAACCCGTCGCAGAACCAAGTACAAGGACGCCGTCCATAAGAGTCCCGGGCCGAGGGGCCGCCAATGTCCGGAGGGACAAACTTCGGTGACACTTTGCCACCGCTCGCGGCTATTGCCGAACAAACCGGACCATCCGGAGGACTATCCTCATGTCGCCATCGTGGGGACCCGACTGAGGTGCCCCATCCGTACGGTTTTATCCGATCCATCAACCGTCCAGGCCCACTTTTGAGCCCTCGACGTACGGCCCACAAGATATTCGTGAGCCCCAAGCCAACAGCTCCCTATAAATACCCCCCATGGGTACTGTTCACGGGATCCTGGTCCTGGTCCTGATCTTTGATCCCCGACCGCTACCGTCCGGCCTCCTTCGATTATTGCTTTATCTTCCCAAACAGTTGCTAACTTGAGCATCGGAGGCCCTGTTGGTAAAACCCCACCGGCGGGCACTGATCCTTGTTTTGCAGGAGCCAAACAGGAGGACCCCTTTGTTTGACTGCAGGGACCACACAGCCACCGGACGAAACCGACTTCCCGCATCCGAAGGCTCAGCGGCCGTAGAGAAGCCTCCGGCAGAAACAGGTTACCACAGACGACAACAATGATGACTTCGGATATGGATGATGATGGTGATGGACGGCAAGACAGACTATAGTGGCGACGACGATGGCAAGGGACGACAGCGAGATAGACTTCGTCGTCGTCTGCTGCTGCTGACGAAGATGGACTGGGATGAAGATCTATGATGGCATCGAGAAAGATGTTGGTCGTCCTGACGAGAGAGACACGATGGACTGAGAAAGGAGAAACGATCACCGGAGTTGGATCATCGAAAGGTCGTCGTCGTCGGCTACTGGGAAAACCCTAATCCAAAACCCTAACGGGCTCTGATACCATGTAACTTTCTGAGAGCAAAATGAATTGTTGTATTGAATGCGTAAATAATACAAAGGAGAGCACACAATTATATAAGACTACACAACGCCTACTTAGGAAATAATGAATAAAGGAAAGCAAAATCAAAGGAATCAATTACATATTTACAGGACTCTTAAAATAGAAATAGAATATTCATAATATATATTCTCACTGTTCTAAAAGGCCCCGTCTGGGGCCGCCTAGGCCCCGTCTAGGCGCTAGGCAGTAGTGGTCCGCCTATGTGCCGCCTAGGTGCTAGGCGTTAGTGGTCCGCCGCGACTAAGAAGAAATATCATATATTTGATAACCAAATCAAACCAAACAGAGCCTTAAGTCACAAATATTATACATTTGATGTTATAGAAAATTTTCATGCAATATTCATTGTTGTATTATGTAAATATTAATTTTCTTAATAAATAAATAACCGCCTAGGCCCCGCCTAGATCTCCGCCTAGGCCCCTGCCCAGTCCCCTAGGCGCTAGCCCCCCCTCGCCCGTTCGCCTAGCGTCTAGCGCCTTTTAGAACATTGTATATTCTAAAGATATATTAGCTGTCTTTAGAATATACTGAATATTCTCACATTTGGTATGCAAAAGTTACTTTATATGAAACTCACAATCTTTGGTTGATTTTTGGCATAATAAGTTATGCAATACAGAGCATAGGTAAATGACAGGTGTACTGGTACAAATAATGACTTATGCAATGTCGAATTGAAGTGCAGTTGTTTGAGGAGAAAAAATATGACAAGTGTATAGTGAATCAAAGGACACCTTTTGATTGTAGCGCATAGTGAATCAACGGATACCTTCTGTTATGCTCCCTTGCTTTCTTTTGTATTTTTTTCCAGGTAGGATGTTCGTGTTAGTGTATGTGGTGCAAATTTTAACACTACAAATGACTTGCCGATTTGTATGGTACAAAAAGTTTCTGTTTGATTTGTGTGTGAAGTTGTGCATTCTATCAATTATTTTAGTCTCATGCTTATACTTGTTTCCTATTTTTCAGATCCTCAATCTTGATTGGTCTTCCGGTATAGAAAGTTTAAAATGTGTTGGCCGTGTAGACCTCACACTTAATGGCTCTTTTGCGGACATAATTATAGTGCCAAATGCCAGTGCAACGGAGGGATATGGCCGCTCTTCGCTCTTCGTGCTGAGCAACCCAGGACAATTACATTTTTATGATGATTCTTGCTTGTCGGCATTGGTGTCCCGACCAGAGAAGAAGCATTCTGTTCCTGCAGTTCCATATCCTGAGGTTGTACCTGCTGTTGAGCCATACATGACTGTGGGAAAACTCACTCTTTGTGAGGTACTTAATGCCTTCCACTTGTGTCTCTCTGGAATGGTTCATTGTGTGTCATTGTCCTGGTTTTAGTGTCATTTACTTTTTTTTGTTATAGATAGTTTCAGAAGCTCAACATCGAGTAGCACATACTGCAACCACACCGATTTGCAAGTGGCCTCTGACTGGTGGTGTTCCCAGTGAACTGTCCTTTGCTGAGGGTAATGTAACTAAGAGAGTATATATAGCAGGCTATCAAGATGGGTCTGTTTGCATATGGGATGCCACATTTCCTGTTCTGTGTTGCATCTTTGTCTTAGGATCTGAGGTTAGTACAATGTTGCTAATTTTCAAATACTAACTTCTGGGATGCCATGAACACTGCACCAGTTAGTCTAACTGGACTATTGTTCTCAAATAGAATGCAAACTGTGTGATGCACAGGTGGAAGGAATTGAAGTTGCTGGAACAAATGCTTCAGTGTCAGCACTGGAGTTTCTCTCCTCCACTTCCAGTTTAGCAATCGGTAACGAATATGGTCTGGTAATATTTTTTTTATTTTGTGTGTTTATGTTTACACGTGTAGGATATGTATGTGCACGTAAATATGGCTACTTTTTAAGGGCAACAAGCATCGACAATGATACATATTTGTGGTTGCCTTACCTTCTTTTTGCATCTATGTAGGTTCGCCTATATAGGCTAACTGGGAATTCAGATGAAATGAGTTTGCACTTTGTGACAGACACCAAGAAGGAAGGTGTGCTTTGTAAATGTTACTAGTCCTTTGTTTTACTACTAAACTTATCATGCCTGGTATTGGGTCAAATAATTGCTTGAACCATGGTTGCACAAATCCAGCTTGAAAGAAGTCGCAAGTTTGAAATCAGATGTTTAATTTTTTTCTTTTTTAGATCAAGTGGTAGGAATACCAAATTGTATTATTGTGTAATTGCATGGAAACCTGGGCTAACATTTCCTATTACGGAACGTTCCAGTAAGAGTAACATGTGCTTGAACGTGGTACACCATATGCTCTCATGTGGTACAGATGGGGCATATTTTTTTGACACTTAATTATAACGTGCTTGTTTGAAGCTATAAGCACCCAACAAAACAGTTTTATTTTTACACGGTGTAAACCAGATTTCTAGCGGGGTTAATGACCACTTTTTACACTTGGCCTCACCAAACCTCCAATCTAGCTAGTTTTGATGGAGAAACTATTTCAGGTTGGTAGATGGGCATGAAAATTTGAAGCAGAATGTAACGACCCGCACCCAGCTAGCTATGCACCGCCTCCAATCGCCAGGGGCGGATCTAGAATTTTGATCCAGAGGGGGCACCTATTACTCATAGTTGAGAAAATATAGTATTATACCGTTGATGCTCGAAAATACTCTAGGTCGTGCGGTATGCAAACATGCAAAAATATGTATATTCAACGTTCAAAGTAGGAGTAGATTGAACACAAGCAAGAACAGATGTTAGTTAAGTTAAATACAATTCACAATTGTCCGTGATGAGTTTTTATTGTCCAAAGTGAGAGAGAGTCAGCAAAAACTTTCCTATGTTTGTGTAGTCGGAAGTCAGGGGCACTATAAGAAAAATGAGCATTCCCCTCCCTTCCTTCCTATTGTCTTTTTATTTTCTACATCAGGACAAATGTTGCTCAATATAATATCTAGCTTTTTATTGTCTACAAACTAAAAGCTTGATTGTAGGTGGATGTAATGGCAAATATGAAAAAATATTAATTTTTTTATTTTTAGACTTTTGCCGGTGTTTTTTAAAATACCGGGAAAAGTCTATTTTTTTAGTTTTTGGACATTTCCCGGAGTTTGTAAAATGCGGGGAAACGCCGGAAAAAATGCCGGAGACTTTTTCCGGCGTTTTTGAGACTTTTGCCGGAGTTTTAAAAACGTCGGAAAAGCTAATACATGTCGTAGTGGGAGAAGGTGGAGTTACATGGTGGTGAAAAGCCAGGGGGTCACGTGCCCACCCTGGTCCTTCACTGGATCCGCCCCTGCCATTCGCCTAATCACGTGGCTTAAAAAGGTTAACCCTGGAAGATGTGGCATGTAGCCCAAGTGGATTTACTTATAACCATGTGGGTCTCTAGTACCCAATCAATGTGGGACCTAGCACTACACACACTCTCCAAAAACTGAGATTACAATCTATCCCCTTGAGGGTCCAACGTCCTCATTGCATAGCCCAACAAACTCCCCTAGTGTTCGTTGCAGCAGAACACATCCTACCCACCACTTAGACTAGGGTGAGGCTCTGATGTCATGTATAATGACCCACACCCGGCTAGCTATGCACTGCCTCCAATCGCCTAATCACTGGCCTAAAAAGGGTAACCCCAGAAGACGTGACATATAGCCCAAATGTATTTACTTAGAAACTATGTGAGCCTCTAGCACCCAGAGAACGTAGGATGTTGGCGAATTTGGGATATTAGTGTCATTTGTTACAAAATAATTAATGGTTTATGTTCTTAAATTTTAGTTAGTACTGTTTTTTTAAATATTTTTAGGCTCCGTGTTTCGTGATTGATACATGGTTCACGACCGGTCATGCTTCCGGGCGTGATACAGAAACTTTACGACTAACAAATGCTAAAGGAAACTCTTAATTAGTTCTAGTTCTTGATTGAGTAACGTCATTCTGTTTGTAAGTATGTTACTTATGTTGAGAGCAGCTAGACTAACTCTCTTTGGATTGTTTGTCTATAATCATTTTTTATTTGCATTTGTTAGGTTTGAGTCTTATTTCTGTGGATTATTTGTTCAGCTCGATGAGAAGAATCTAAAAAGTAAAAAGAATTATGACAAAAAGTTTTAAAAATTACACTAGATATGAAAATCATCCCAAACTTTTTTAAGCTTTTGGTCATAATTTTATATTTTTTAGCTTCCTCTCGTCGGAACGAACCATTAATCCACGAAAATGAGACTCAAAACTAACAAATGCAAAAAAAATGAATAAGGACAAAATAATAATCCAAATAAGAAAGTTAGGCCATATCAATACTGGGTTTCATGTGGGGTCCGATGCGCATAGCTGCTCCAATGCTTGGGGAACCGACACTCAGCAGGACCTTGCAGGAAATGTTTTTACGTGACAATCTAAAGAATGATAATGAAATATCAGACCGCATAGAAACAAATTTTAAAATTTTGGTTGAATAATTGTAAGTCATAGAAGATTAAGTAGGGAATAGAAACAATCCTCAAAAACTAAAGGTTCTAAACTCAGTCTACAAGGCATTGCTGAAACTATCCAAAATTTGTTTACGTGAAACCTGCTTTTTCTGTCTCCAGGATAATATGCTATTGTTTCTTTACAATACTGCTCTTTGCATACGCGTGAAGCGGATTACCCCAACCTTCAAGCATTCAACAATGCTTTGGGTGGACTTACGTCTACTTATTCTTTGTTTTTATGATCTGTGTAAATTTTACAGGAAGGGGAATTTGTTTGAATAAGCCCAGCCCATTATATATGAACTAAAGTTACCGCTTTCTGTCTTACAATATAGTTTCAATGACATCAATGCTCACTATGCTATTTTCCTGTTCTCGTTATTGTTAACATGATGAATATTGCATATGTTTTTTGCAGTTCACAATGTCCATTATGATAGTGGGGCTCAATGTAAAGCTATATTTTCCATCTCTAATTCTCCTGTGCGCACCCTGCAGTATGTGAACTCTGGAGACAGACTAGCAGTAGGATTTGAATGTGGTCGTGTAAGCAACATATAGTAGTGAATTATCCATTTATTACACTCATTCATAAAAGACGTGCTAGCGATTGTCATGGGTCGCACTGTCATTGACATTGAATCTTTTTTGTTTTTTACATCTCAGGTCGCGATGCTTGATGTCAGGTCACTTTCGATTTTGTTTCTTACAGACTGTCTATCCAATTCAAATTTGCCACCCCTCTCTCTAGCTATGCGAAAATTCCCCAACACTTCTAGTAATTTGGATAACTCCGGAAACAAAACATCAAACGAATCTGGAAAGGAAGTAATTCTCATCTTGACCAGAGATGCACACATTGTTGTGATGGATATCACTACAGGCAATACGATCAGCTCTTTGTCGATGCACCAAGCTGAGTTATCTGCAATATCTATTTATATTTTAGGCAAGTAATGTCATCTTGGAGCAATGTTAGTTTATGACCTTCACAGTTAGTTTTTGCGTAACTCTCACAAACTCTTTGTATGCAGAGAGCAATGTTCTCTCCGAAGGGTCCAATGAAAACCCTTCGATGATCTCATCTCAGGATCTGGAATCACAATCTGAACCTGCACAAATCGACGCTCACCATCAACATGATTCTGTTGAAGCCAAATCTGATGCCTTTGCTCAAGCCACATATGTAGGACATAATTTTGTTGACTCAATTGTGTTAGTTTGTTGCGAGGACTCACTGCATTTGCACTCTTTAAAGTCTCTGGTTAAGGTGCCTCTTCTCCCATCCATTTCATGTGAATTTCTTTTCCTGTAAATCCATGCAAAAATAATGTAGTTTCTTTGTTCCAGGGGGAGAGTGAGTCCGTCCATAAAGTGATGCTTGAAAAACCATGTTGTTGGACCGCAATCTTCAAGAAAGATGGAAATGCTTATGGATTGATTCTAGTCTATCAGACTGGACTGATTGAGATAAGGTGAACTGCTTGATTTCCAGCTCTTCTTTTTGTTTTACAACTATGCCGCTGTTGAGTCGTTGACTATGCCAATTTGATGTCTATTTCGCTTTTGCTGCTAATCTGCTTAGTGGTATTACTAGATTGAAATTTTTGCTTGACTCAACAGTTTCCCCCCTCCTTTTTGTTTGTTTGTTTTAAGGAATTATCTGAAGTGGCCTTTTTTTCATTGTTTCTTTTACCTTTTGACAGGTCCCTGCCAGATCTTGAATTGGTGGGAGAAAGTTCTTTAATGTCAATCCTTAGGTGGAACTTCAAGGCTAGTATGACCAAGACAGTTAGCTCTTCTGATACAGGGCAGATAGTTCTGGTTAGTGATTTTTTCTTTTCGTGAAAAATGATCTGGTATTTATCCATACAATTTTATTTTTTTATTACATATATGCACGTACATATGGAAATGGTCATAGCTAGTGCACCAGGCTTCCATTTACGATGGGGTTATACACACACACACACACAAACACATTCATCATATATTTATGTACATATATTAAATATCCTTGGTTATTGTGTGTGTGTGTGTTTTAGTATTATGCTAGGATAGTAGGTCCATTGCCTGAAGTTTTTTTTTTCTTTTTATGGGTTGATTTGAAGTAACTGCTGATTTGTTTGTCTTGTCTTCATTTCTACCTAATGAAATCAGTGAACTTCATGTCTTAGTATGGTTACGAGAGTTGTCTTAGATATCTAGCCTTTTCAGTATTTCCACATTTTTTAACCTCTTGCTAAGATTAAAAGGGAATGATCTTTCTTTAGTGCACAGATGTACTTGTAGGATCAGAGTTTTGTAAACTACTTCAGACTGTTCTGTGAAGATGGAAACCAGTCCGAATATAACGATGAGGAGAATACGACAGGAACAAACAGAGATCTTGCTAATTAAATCATGTTTTTTAAAAAACTATTTGGATAATGGATTACTTGATCTTGAATGATACAGATGGGAATGAAATGCATTGTTTTGTATGGATCATTAGTCAAGACAATGACAAGCATGCTGGATGCATGACAAAAGCAAAAATAAAAAATGGGTAATGGGGAAGAATACATTATAACCATGAATGTCAATTAAGGATCTGATATGGTCAAAGTTCTTTTTATCTTCACTTCCTGCTAATCTGAGGAATGTGGTTTTAGTGGACCTTTATTTGGAAACTGTGGTAGGGTAAATCCTGATCTGCCATGTGTAAAGGGCAAATCTAGATTTCCCTGGACATTAGCCGGCAGTACGACACACGTCATCCATTTATTTGATACAGAAAGCCACGTCATCAAATTCCCTCACTGCGGATTAGGTCGGCCATGTGTGGCGTGATATCCAACTAGTGCGGTGACCAGTTATTTAGGACGATAGTTGCTAGATCTTGATTGATATAGCTAGTCACGTGTCCAACGGCTTTCTGCACTATGGATTAGATTAGTCCTGCGTGACTAACATCCTGGTAGTGATGCAGTCAGTTGTTCAGGAACGCGTGTGTTGGATCATGACAGATACAACTAGCCACACGTTCTGTCCAGTTCCTCCACTATGAGGATCAGGCTGGCCATTGCGGCTAATGTCCTTCCAGTGTGGAAACTAGTCACTCAGTGCGGTACGTACCAGATCAGATGTGATACAGTTGGACACATGCGCAAACAGTGGCCACTCTGTGGATTAGGTTGGCCATGTGCGGCCGACATCCCTCAGTGCGGCACCCAGTTACTCAGTACGGGAAAGGTGGCCGACAACGTGTACATGTGTCAATCAGTCGGTGGACGGTGGTTGACACGCGTGTCAGGCCACCATTACCGAAAAAGTAATCAGAGTCCCAAGAATAGTAAAAGACACGCCACATTCCATTCTGTCGGGGAATCTGGCCAGGCTATGTCAAACTGCAACAGAATCAAGAAAAAGGGGGCGAGAAGTCCCATGTAGTTCTCGATTACCAGTGGGAAGCTGGTAATCCGGAAAGTGCTATATAAGCCAAAGCTCACCCACCTAGAAGAGGTACATTCTATTTTGCCCTTAGACTCCGACTTTGTGCTTTCATAGAGTTTTCTCTAGATAAAAGACTAACTTAATCATCGGAGAGCTTTCCGGTCACTAGCGGTGAGGGGTACTCTAACACTTGTTTGTGAGCGCAGGGACAGAGAGTAGTGCAACAGATTAGCAGGGTCTCCAGTTGGATCCGAAAAATCCAGTCAGAGAAATCTACCGGTCACTGCCTGCCGGAGCACTGCCTGCAGGTGTAGGAGGTACTTGCCGGAGGTACTTGTCGGAGTGCGACCTGCCGTCGTGGGCGTCGGCTCTGAAGGGGGTGAGTTTGTTATGACCCAATGCAAGGTATGAGACTTGTCCCACATTAGAAGTATGAGATTCTAGTGTGGGGTTAATAAATGTTTGGGCACCCTCCCCTCAATAGCTAGCTTTTGGGGTGAGTTCTACCTAAGATCATTTAACATGGTATCAGAGCCGGAGTACCGCAGGGGTGGGTAGAGTGCGTGTCCCTGGCCTGCACGCGGCAGGTGCTGCCGAGTGAGCACGCTGCGCGTAAGGGAGGGTGTAATGCGATGTCCCACATCGCCTGGGTACTAAAATATTGTGGAGTATATAAATGTGAGGGCACACTCACTTCAACAGCTAGCTTTTGGGGTGAGTTCTACCCAAGATCATTTAACAACTTGGGCACACACCCACACACCTGATTCTCATGCCCAAAATCCATGGAAGGACATCTGGCAAATGACAAGAAATGTTTGTAAATAAGTATGTTCTAAGAGTCAGTTACTAACTCTTAATTCTGACATTTTCAACTTAAATTGTATGTCTCTCTCTCTCTCTCTCCAAAAGAGCTGTTCATTTATTGTCTAAGAGCTGCACACTTATCACTCAACCTTCTTGCTGTATTTTTCCATTTCGTGTTAATAGCGTACTTCATGTCTTGCCTTGATAATTTATTTCATTATACTTGAGTTTATGCCCATAATGTTTGTGTCTGATTGAATTGCAAAGAACTAGAAAGAAGAAGACGGCTAGGGTTTATTATTACGAAAGCTTATATTACATACAAGATTACAAGGCTACCCTATATACAGGGAGAAAACAAAATAATAAAGGAAATAACGAAAAAGGAAACAAAAACCAAAATATTTATTTCCTAACATCTCCTCAAACTCACGATGTGGCAGGAAGGAGCATCGAGAGTTTGCCAACAAAGAAACCGAAACGTTGCACTCTTGTGACTTGGTAAAAAGCAACCAGCTAAAGAGAAGATGAGACAAAAGGCAAAGTAATCATCCCACGATCAAGATGCTGATGTGAGTATGACAATCAATAATATGTTTAGTACGCTCATGAAAGACGGAATTATGAGTAATCTGAATAGCCCTCTTATTGTCACAATAAAGCGGAGTGGGGGCAGAAAAAGAAACACTCATATCTGCTAACAACCAACGTAACCAGACAATCTCATTGGTGGTAGATGCCATAACACGGTATTCAGCTTCGGTATCAACCGTCCGTGTATAGTGTATTTGGACTGGGACAACAAATAACCGTTAGGAGAAAAAGCAATCTCGATACCCAAGAAATAGTGAAGAGAGTTCAAATCCTTCATATCAAATTGATGGGTCAATTCTTTCTTTAAACTAGCAATCCCATTAATATCATCACATGTAATAATCATATCATCGACATACAGGGAAATAATAATGCGGACATCAGGAGTAGATTTAATAAACAAAGCTGAATCATGATGACTAGTAGAGAAACCACAAGAAGTAACCACCACAGAGAACTTCTCAAACAGACCTATTTGAGACCATATAATGCCTTTTAGAGTTTGCAAATCTGGCCAGAAGAGTGAGAGACACCAGGAGGCAGGACCATATACACTTCTTCTTTGAGATCACCATCCAAAAAAGCATTTTTAACATCCAACTAAAAAATATGCCAACGGTGAATAGAAGCCACTGCCATGAGAGCACATATAGTTGCCATCTTAGCAACAGGGACGAAGGTCTCCTCATAATCCATGACATAGTGTTAAGAAAAACCTTTAGCAACCAATCTAGCTTTATAGCGCTCAATTGAACCATCAGACTTGGTTTAAATCTTATAAACCCAACGAGAACCAATAGCGTTTTTACCAGACGGAAGTGACACAAAATCCTAAGTATCAATGCCATGGAGAGCAAACACTTCCTCATTCACATCCTGTTACCAAAGAGGATCACGAGTTGCCTTTATATCGGACCGATGCTCACAAAAAGTGTGAATAGAAGACAAAAAGAAGTAAATGAACTAGAATAAGAAGAATAGTCAAAATCAGGTAAGTGGACTTACATAGACGCTTGGTGGAAGGAGGAGGAGGAGCAGAATCCACAAGCACAAGAGCTTCTTGGGTGGCTTTAGGAGGGGAAGAATCATCTGTAGAAGGAGAAGGCATTGGATCTGTTGTTGTTCGAGACCTGCAAGAGAAATGACAAGGAAAAGGCTGCACGAGATGAGTTAGGATTATTAGAGGAAGTAACAGCAGAGTTCGGAATAAAAATGACATCGGAGAAGAGGTCAATACGAATTGGTCAGATTGGTTTAAGTTATGAGAACTATAAAGAGAAGATAAAAAAGGAATATGTTCAAGAAATACAACATGACGAGAGACATATAATTTGTTAGAAATAGGATCAAAACAACGATGGCTCTTTTGACCTGCATCATAACCAAGAAAAACACAAATAGCAGAACGAGAAGATAACTTATGTCTTCCAGCACTGGGACGAATAATTGCTACCACCCCCAAAAGAATATTAATCAGGAGCATGATTATATAACCTTTCATAAGGAGAGAGCCCGATTTTATTAATCAAATGGATAGCAATGTGAATAGCCTCACCCCAAAACTCACTAGGAACACCATCATGCAACAAAAAAGAATGGATAGTCTCCAAAATGTGTCGATGTTTTCTTTCAGCAACCTCGTTCTGTGGCGGAGTATCAATACAAGATGATTGATGCACAATACCGTCAAAGAGAAATAGTTGTTCAAAAGCACTAGAGGTATACTCTCTAGTTAAATTAACCCGAAAACACTTAATAACAACAAAGTGTTGAGTGCGAACAAGAGACCTGAAGGCTATATAAATGTTTAGAATTCCGAGCAGTGTTTCATGAGATAGACGCAACAGTTTCAAGTGTAATCATCAATAAAAGAAACATAATATCTCGACCCTCCTTTAGTGTAATACCCGTACCCTCCGTTAAATTCTTTT
>NMUG010007187.1:0-12197 GCA_002855965.1 Monotropa hypopitys
GATTAAATGCATATGTACAATAACATAACTAAATAGAAAATAACTAAGGACAAAACTAACTAAAGAGAGCTAGATTGGCACACACAAACTACAATATTGTGTGCCAATCACATCCTCCAACTTGAAGTTTGCTAGTCCCGAGCAAACAAAAACTAGGACTAAGAAAAACAATTAACAAACAAAAAAAATAAATGGATAGATCCTTTAAACCCCCGGGTGGCCCCGGTAGGACGAGTAATGTCTCGTGAGGGTTTCAGCAACACTAACCCACAAAACGTAGTGAACTACTTCCACATAGAAATCAAGAGACGTTAGTCCAACTCAAAACAAAGAATAGGAAAAAGTGGATCCTCGTAAATACATGTAGACAACCAATGTTTGACAATGCTAGCAAGAGAAAACAAATCATGGCAACCCAAACTCAACGTGTGTGTAAGCAAGGCCATTCGTCGCAAGTAAGTCACAACTCGAAGGTCAATCCGGACCGAGTCTCGACTTCAAATACTCTCCGTGTCATGCACTCAAAGATAAGAATTGAAACATAGGTGCATATAGTACTCATATATGTGTGGGCGGAAGATATATATCAAAAAGCCAAAGTATCCTGCACAAGTTGACACCCAAAGAACGGGAAATATGGTGGATAAGATCTCATGACCGGAAATTTGCTAAACAAAGGGAATGATGTTCGCAATCCACATGCACACGCAATTGTTGTTCCAAGGTTCAAATAGGACTTCATCGGTGATAACGTTATGGTACGGGAAGTGTATCGGGCAAAGGGTAAAACAACTATGCTTGAGAATAGGCAAAGTGTAAATCTAGAGGGCAAATCAATCAACGGGGCCCTCATCAACTAAAATACAACTCCAATATCAATTTTTCTCTTCAACTACGCCATAAACGTGAATCTTTTCTCAACCAACGATACATCCCAACAAAATAAAGACAACATGTCTTATAAAGCAAAAGAGTAGGTGATCCCCCAACTTGATTTCTTCCCCAAATTTTTTCTTGTTTTCTCTTTTTGTTTTATGATTTTTTCTAGGGGAAGAGGGATACACCACAATGAATACAAAGTACAAACAATCCTCATTATCACTCCAAATACATCAAAAGAACAATACACTTCTTATCTCTCCAATGATGACAAACATAACAATCCAACTCCTCTTTATCCCTCCAAATATCATCGTAAACATCACAAAGGTCAACGTAATTCTCAATGCATAAATATGGAAGTGGAAGTTCAATAAAGAAAAAGGTTCGGATGACGGATCAAGTGGGCAAACAAAGGATAATGTAACAAGGAACGAACAGGCCCAAAATATCAAAAATATTGCCTAAAATCTTCTCCAAGGTCCAACAACAACCGTGCATGCAAATCAATATGATGAATCGATAAAAGTGAATTCCCAATGCAAAGCGACAAAGATAATGAGATCAATCAACAAGTAAGATCATGTTCCGTGACAACAAAGAGTTCAAGTGACACCACTCCAACGAAAAGTAAGGCACGAAGCTCACTAGGGCATAAGTCTCCACTAAATGTAGCCATCAAAACAATCAAGTTACGACTCACAAGCGACTCAAGCCTAAATTTTCGTGAAGTGCAATTGGTTGAATCAAGGTGCCAAGAAAAATTTCCAACAAGCTAGAAAAAATGACCAAAGATGACACCAACATGTCTAAAAAAGGATCACACCATTCTACACATTTAAAAGAGTGAACTCGCAACATCTCAACGTCTATGCAAAGGTAATCCACAATTATTCTACAAATTACAAAAATGAGACCAAATGAAAAATAAAAAGAAAGATAGCACGAAGGTGCGCCACTCTCCCAACTTAAAATGAGCACGTCCTCATGTGAGGAGATCTAAAAATAAGAAAGAGAGAGTAGAATACCTCCGTGGTGGAAAGAGAATACTACCCACTAACCAATACCTCAAACCATAGACGACAATGCCTCACAAAGTCAAGCAAGAAGCAAGGAATCTGGCAAAACAACACCAACTACAACTCCAAAGCAAACGGTTAATCCAAAACTTGCTTGCTAATGGTAGCCAAGCATGCAACATCATTTTTTGTTGTTGTATTTTCAATGATAGTAAAAAAACAAATGGAAAAGAAAACTACAAGAAAAGAAAAAGATAGTGTGCCTCAAGTACTAGGCAAGAACCGAGACGATGACCCCCCAAATGTGGTGATGAAATTTATATGGCAAAGGGGGCCATACCCAAACATAACCAATCAGAATCCCCTCCGAAAATATTGAAGTCGCCCAAGCCAAATGAATAGGTACTTTGAATATACCGGGGCTTGAAGGCGCTTCGACAATACATGACCACATATCCTACTACCACGATCAAAAGTAGTTCTCAAGGCATTGACCACAAGAATATGACATGGAATTTGACTCGAGAAGAGTCGGTCAATACCAAGAAAATCGATTTTTTTCAAGATGGGCATAAGTGGTGGTGGTAGGGGCACACAAGAAAATATGGACACATCAACAATGGCAAATGAAGGATCAACTGGAAGAATGGACTCCTCAAGAGTTGGCATGACAATAGGTGCCATAAGGGCACACTCGATAGACCCTTGAGGAGTACAAGGCATAGTAGGCTCAACAGGACAAGAAGCAACAACATCAACAATATCCCCACTCCTATGGTTCACATCAAACTCCTCATCACTCGAATCATCATCAAGGTTCACCAAAATCTTATCGGGTGGAGTGAGAGAAGTGGAATTCACGAAATCGGGGAGTATCCCCATTGATGCTTGGGCCATTAGGAGGGAATAATTGATACCCACATGTGGAAGTTCAAGGAAATCGACCTCCTCGGAAGAAAGACAAGGCTCCTCCAAGGATTGAGCATTAGGAGAATCTTCCCATTCGGGGAGTGTCCCCATCTCTTGTGGAGGTATGGTCATGGTTAACTCAGAGACTTGTTGTGTTAAGTCGCTCATTTGTTGTGCCATTTGTTCCAACTGTTCTTGTTGATATGCCATTTGTGTAAATATTTCATCCCTTTTTGAAATTTGTTCTTGGAATGTCTCAGTGGGCTCCGGGTAGTAACATGATGGTGGAGCCATTACATCGGGATAAGCATATGGAGATGGTTTTTGATAATGCTCACATTCCCCATAAAAGTTAGAGTGGGGTTGCCACTCATGATAAAAAGGTTCCAGGAATGGAGAATGTACCTCCCAAGCTTGACGATCCATGGCTTCCCAAGGGTAAGAGTAATCGGACATAGGATAATCACCGTAAGCCATGGGTAGTCAATGCAATTTTTTTCTTTGGTTTTTATTTTTTTTATTTTTATAAAATTGAATGAAAAGAAAGAAAAGATAGTTGGAAAAAGAAAAACTCAAAACTTAGCAAAAACTAGACTCAAACTAAAAATCCCCGGCAACGGTGCCATTTTGCTAGCACGTTTCCCGCGTCGTTAGTTAAACGAGAATCGGGGACTAGGCAAAAGATAGTTTATAAGAACACGAAAATACTACTCTAACTAGTAGAGTGGAAAGATCGAGGTCGAACCACAGAGAGTTGATGGAGTCTAGAGAATTTGCAAAGAGATGAGATTTGGTTTTGCCAAGTTTTAGCGGAAGGACGCTACCCTTGAATTGGTTTTGATATAAGACTAGAGAGACTAGAACAAAAAGAAATTAACTTAACTAAACGGAATGACTACGGGAATTCATAACACCCGACCTAGGATAGACTCGACTTCTCAATGGTCAAGAGACTATAAGGGAGAAAGGAGTAGGTTCTCGTAGTCACGATGTCGAACATCAAGGGTGACATAGCTAAGGGCATAGAGTGTGCCAAGGTGATTGGCCACACCCCATCGAATAGGTTAACAACCGCCGATAAAGACCAAATTTAGAGAACACGAATTCCAAACTCCAATACAATCTCAAAACATGAAACAATTCTAAATATGGATGAATTCTAGGGGAAATTGTTCATTGGGGCATTTTATCGAGCACTTAGTGGGACATCGCATCAAGCATTGTGCGCACCACGTTAATGGTCGCGTCCAATCAAAATGATAACACCACTAAATCTATACCGAAAACAATAACACAAAACACCCAAAATTCATCGCGATCAATTTTATTACGGCAAAGTCAAATCTAAGCTAGGATGAGGGGTGCTAGTCACCCCATGGCTATACCGCGGAGACTAGCCCTCCATTACACTACAAATATCCATGGAAATACAAGAACAAACATTAAGTAGAACACAATCCATAACATAAATAACATTAAGAGAAAGAGGAAGGCATAAGCTACAACTTTACTAAATGAAAAACTCACAAATTAGCCATGGAGGTTGAAGAGAATCAAGAGAGAAGATGGAGGGAGGGAGAAAGAGAAGCTCTCTACCCCAAGAACCCTAATACATCATAAAAATGATCACAAAAACGTGCTTGGTTTGATTACAAATGAGTATAAATACCCCCCACAAGTTCTGGACCAAATTACCCTTAAAGAATACAAAATTTTGCATTTTTTCCAGGAGAGACTGGTCTCTTGATATTTAAGAGACCGGTACCTTCATCCAGCAAAGCTCACTGATCATGGAGAGACCGGTCTCTCGATATTCAAGAGATCGGTCCCTTGATGTTTTCACCAAAATGTGCATCTTCTCGATAGCTTTCCAACGCCATATTACAATTGGAAATCGGAGCTACACATCAAAAGTTATGCATGTTTTGGTGCCATTGGTGCCTCATTTGATACTCAAGCTTCACCTCATAGCTCGGGATGGTCTCGGGGCTTCCAGACTAGTCCGGGAATCGCTAAATAACCTGTACAAAACACCAAAACTACAAAACAAGATTAAATGCATATGTACAAAAACATAACTAAATAGAAAACAACTAAGGACAAAACTAACTAAAGAGAGCTAGATTGGCACACACAAACTACAATATTGTGTGCCAATCACTCACTGAGCGAAAGGCTCACTAGACGAGCTAAACATTGTCCGAAGAGCTTACCGAGCTGAATACTAGACGAAGAGCTTTCCGAGCTCAATGTTGGCCGAGTTCTCTGTCCGAAGGGATCAATGCTAGACGAGCTCTCTAGCCTAAGGGCTCAATGTCGACTGAGCTCTCTAGCCTAAGGGCTCAATGGTTTGAGGGCTTATTGAGCATGATACTGGCCAAGCATGATACTGGTCGAGCTCAATGCTGGCCGAGCTCTCTGGACAAACATAAGAGGTCACTATGTTTAGTATATAAGATGGTTGACTCAAGATAAAATATGCTTTGCTGAGCAAAATGCTAGGGGGTCTGGGAAATATAAGGCTTTGCCAACACTGGCGTACCCGAACAATAGGCTGCCGATCTAGGAATGATTCAATTGGCCTCCCAAATACTGAATGGGAATACCAAGTTATACGATGGAATCAGTCAAGTCAAGCCGAGCATAATAGGAGTGTGGGAACCAAGTGTTCCGGAGGTTGATTGGTCGAAATGAGAAAAACGTGATTACAAGTATTTGAGGCATAATGCCCACTCAGTCGAATGCTTGGCCGAGCACAAAAGGTTACTTACCAAAAGGATGGACATGTTTCAGTCGAGTACAAGTTCAGGTAAACATATGTCATATTATGATTTCTTGCATATTTTTGGTTGACCTGTAAATTATCCTGTCAAGAAATCAAAGCTGGATCCTAGAGCCATGAAGACTTTGTTCTTGGTCTTTAATGAGCGAGTCAAGGTGTCACGACCCATTCCAGAATATAATAAAAATATATAAACTGAAAATGAATACATGACTACAACGCATCAAAACAAACCCAAGTGAGACAAATAAATTCATTCTTTTCTCAACCAACCATAATAATATTGCAGCGGAAAATACTAAAACTGAAATCCCACAATAAGCTCCACATCTAAGCAGTAGTACCAAAAAAACTACCACAAAACTAAATAATATGAGTCAACAACTCAAACACTCTCACTACTCCAGTACCAACAATCTCAACATAAAACCATTATTCTAAAGTAAGCAGAACTAAAGAAATCTCCCAAATAAGAGTACACACAGCTATCCTCGCTCCAATAGCTAATCCTCTTGGAAATGGCTTGCAGGTGAACCAGATAAACTCCCTTACCTGGATATAGATTGCAAAACAAAACAAGCAAAAGATATCCAGGAGTGTCAGATACAACAGTCATATATGCACTCTGATATGTAAAGAAAACTCACAGTGTACAAGTAAAGTATAAGTAAAGAACAAGTAACTAAGGGGTTGTGTCTCTCCCCTTCTATCACGTAAACATGCAACTGTCCATGTATTCTTTATAACTGTTCCCATAACACCTCTGTTTTATTTAATTGATGTATAACGTGCCCATAGCACCTCTCTTTAATTTAATTGATGTATAACATGCCCATAGCACCGTGCCCATAGCACCTCTCTTTAATTTAATCGACGTGTAACATGCCCAAATCCATACTCGTCCTAACAGCATATAATAGCATGCCCCGTGATTATCTCTCTCATTTCTCCTACTCGGCCTAACAACATATAAAACATGCCCCGAGGATTTCATTTCATTTCATTACCCTACTCGGTCTAACAACTCATTTGAGTATACCCAGGGTAATATCATCACTTTCTCTGCATATGTTTATCAATCATTATTCCATGTTCTTCTCTCTTAAGTGATATCAAACAAAGATATGTAAATCTAAACATGTGATTACAACATACTCCTCATGCCCAAAGCATAAACAACATTATACTAATTATGCCCATGCATACAGTAACATCTCTCTCTCTTATACATGCTTGCTTGTAAGTAAGGAAAATAAATAACTTCATGCAATTATCACATAAGAAGCATGTGAATACACACACCAACTTCACACTAACTCACACATAAACAAAACACATATATAGAGGGATATCTAAACACTCACCAAGATGTGATGTCTTTGAATGAATTATTTCTTGGTATTCGAAGGCCCCGTCTCCTCATCTGTAGTTAAAAACATCTTATAAGGTCCTAAATCAACTCAACGTATTCAGAATTATGCTTAAAAGCCTTATTTTCACTTGAACAAAGGTTTTTGAACTTAACAGATTTTTGGCACCCCTCTAGATATCGATATCTTAACCTTAAGATACCGATATCTTCACTCTTCCATCAAGATACCGATATCTTAAGGGTTCAAAGAAACAAATATCTTAACACTGCTAGAAACCAATACCTTAAGATTTTAAGAAACCGATATCTTAAATTTCCTATAAACCGATATCTTAATATTCTTATAAACCGATATCTTAATTTTTTTATAAACTGATATCTTCTTTCAACCTCCAAGATACCGATATTTTAAGGATTACAGATACCGATATCTTACTTTCTGACTCAAGATGCCGATATCTAAGGCCGCTGTTCGAAAATCTGCAGAACATATTTTTGACGAACTATCACGCCTAATCATCACCACAATTGATTCTTAAGTCTCAAAACCATCAAAGTATCCCCAACATCTCTAACTCTCAACACATGATTAAGGTATCCCTTAAATCCTAAAACACCCACAATCATCAAGGGATTTTCACCCCAAAACAGGGAATTTTCCCAAAAACGAGATTAGGCTTAAACCACTAATCCAGTCCTAATCTGAATTAAAAATAAAAAATCAAAGTTGGGCAAATTGAACTTACCAAGGTTAGGAACAAGATTGGAGAAGACTTCTTCCTCTAAATCTTCCTTCAAAAGCTTCAATCCAAGAAAATAGCCCAAGTCTCTCTCTTCCTCTTCTCTAATCTCTCTCGAATCACTCTTAGGTTAGTATAATAATTTGAGAGCCACCACCCACAACCCTGATGACATATTTTTAACTTTAAAGACCTCTTTGCCCTCACTTATAAAGACTAATAACCCTTGTATGCCACTCCTCTAACAATTATACATATTTGTATGCTTTATAATTGTTTTAATTATAAAATTATCATTAGTCCCTCAAGATCTTATTAACCACTCCACATATTTTATTTTTTTCCTTCCTCTTCTCTTTTAAAAATTTTTAAAACCTAATTCAATTTTTTTTAAATTGGTTCGGGCGTGACAACTCTCCCCTCCTTAAGAAATTTTCGCCCTCGAAAATGAAAGACATACCTGAATCAAACAAATGTAGATATTTAGCCTTCGTGGCATCCTCGCCCTCCCATGTGGCTTCTTCCAAGCCATGATGCCTCCAAAGAACTTTCACCCACCTAACCACTTTAGACCGCAAGACCTGCTCCTTCCTATCAATGACTCTCAAGGGTTCCTCCACATAAGATAAGTCTTCCTGAATCTCAATCCCTTCATCTCGCAACACACGAGAAGGATCACCAATGCATTTGCGAAGAGAATATACATGAAAGACATCATGCAAGTAAGACAATTCTACTGGTAAGGATAACCGATAAACAGCCATGCCAACCCTCTCAACGATCTCATAAGGTTCCACATACCTGGGTGCTAACTTTCCTTTGACTCTGAAACGGATCACTCCCTTCCAAGGTGAAACTCGAAGGAATCCTCGATCACCCACCATAAACTCCAAATCTCTACGGCGGTTGTCAGCATAACTCTTCTGCCGACTCTGGGCTATCTTTAGTCTCTCTCGGATGAACTTCACACCATCTGCCGACTGTTGGATCAACTCAGGGCCCAACAATTGGCGCTCCCCAACCTCACTCCAACAAATAGGCGTACGACAACGCCTTCCATAAAGTGCCTCATAAGGTGCCATACCGATACTGGACTGGTAACTATTATTATAGGCAAACTCCGCTAACGGAAGATAATCATCCCAAACTCCATGGAAGTCAAGGACACACCCCCGCAACATGTCCTATAAAATCTGAATAGTTCTTTCCGACTGACCATCAGTTTGCAGATGGAAAGCCGTACTAAACTTCAATGAGGTCCCCAATGCTTGCTGCAAACTTTGCCAAAACCTTGAAGTAAATTTAGGATCCATGTCGCTCATAATCGACACTGGAACTCCATGCAACCTGACAATCTCCTCAATATATAATTTCACATACCTCTCGGTGGTGTAGGTGACACGTACCGGAAAAAAGTGAGCCGACTTGGTCAACCTATAAACAATCACCCAAATCGAATCAAAACCCCTACTGCAACGAGGTAACCCCACGACAAAGTCCATAGTCACGTGCTCCCACTTCCATTCAGGTGTTGGTAAGTTTTGAAGCAACCCTGCAGGTCTCTGATGTTCTACCTTTGCCCTCTGGCTAGTCAAGCACTTGGAGACAAACTCAGCAATATCTCTCTTCATGCCCTTCTACCAAAAATTTTCTCGCAAATTTCAATACAACTTATTACCACCCGGATGCATGGCATAAGCAGAACAATGACCTTCCTCTAAAATACTATTCTTCAACTCAGAACTATCAGGTACACACATCCTCTTCCCAAACATAAGTATACCAATACCCTCAGCTATAAACTACTTCTTCTTCCTCAACATCTCATCAGAATCCTGCTCTAATACAATACGATCAACAAAAGTCGGTCGCACAGAAAACCGAGCTAATAACACATCTTCACTACCTAATTCCAACTCTGCATTCAACTTCTTTACCTCATAAAAAATTTCAATCCTGGCGCATCTCACACAAGATAGATTACCAGCTAATTTCCTACTCAAAGCATCGGCCACAATATTGGCCTTCCCTGGATGATAATGAATCGAACAATCATAATCTTTTATCAACTCCAGCCATCTCCTCTGTCTCAAATTTAGTTCTTTTTGAGTGAACAAATACTTTAGACTCTGGTGATCAGTGTAAATCTCACACATCATACCATAAAGATAATGACGCCATTACTTCAAAGCAAAGACCGCCGCCGCCAACTCTAAGTCATGGGTAGGATAATTCAGCTCGTTAGGCTTCAACTGACGAGAAGCATAAGCAATAACCTTCTCTATCTGCATCAAAACACATCCCAACCCACGCAAAGACGCATCGCTATAAATTACAAAATCATTGGTACCCTATGGAACTGTCAAAACAGGAGCAATCACCAACTTTTCTTTAAACATCCGAAAACTCCTCTCGCATTCGTCAGACCACACAAACCTGATATTCTTCCGAATCATCTTCGTCATAGGCAAAGCAATCTCAGAAAAACCACGAATAAAGCGACGATAGTATTCGGCTAAACCCAGAAAACTCCGAATCTCAGTCACACTAGACGGTGCTAGCCAATTCACACCTACCTCTATCTTCTTTGGATCCACACGGATGCCATCACTAGATATCACATGGCCCAAGAAAACCACACTCTTCAGCCAGAACTCGCATTTGCTGAATTTCCCAAATAGCTTCTTCTCTCTCAAAGTCTTCAATACTTTCCTCAAATGATGTTCATGTTCCTCCTTAGAACGAGAGTAAACAAAAATATCATCAATAAAGACCACCACGAAAGAATCCAAGTAGGGTTGAAAAACCTGATTCATCAAATCCATGAAAACTGTAGGAGCATTAGTAAGCCCAAAAGGCATAACCAAAAACTCAAAGTGTCTGTACCTAGTACGAAAAACTGTCTTTGGTACATCACTGTCTCTGATTTTCAACTGATGGTACCCGGATCACAAATCAATCTTCGAGAAAATAGTTGCCCCTTGCAACTGATCAAACAAATCATCAATTCTGGGCAAAAGGTACTTGTTTTTAACAGTCACCCTATTCAGCTGTCAATAGTCAATACACATCCTCATAGAGCCATCTTTCTTCTTCACAAAAAGCACAGGTGCACCCCATGTTGAAGAACTGGACTGAATAAAGCCCTTCTTTAAATACTCTCTCAAATGCACTTTTAACTCATACAACTCTGCTGGTACCATTCTGTATGGCGCAATAGATATGGGGCTCACCCTAGGCAATAGCTCAATAGTGAACTCGATTTCTCTATCGGGAACAACCCCCGGTAAATCATCTGGAAACACATCTTTAAACTCTCTCACCACTGGAGTATTTGAGACATTTGAGTCCACTTTCCAATCATCAACAATGTAGGCCAGATAGCCTTGACACCCTTTACTCAAGAGTGTTCTAGCACGAATACTAAAAATAATGCAAGATTTGCCCACCTTCTTCTCGCCCCAAATTTTTATGTTTCCCTCATCTGGAATAATAAATAGAACTTCCTTATACAAACAATCAATCAGGCCATGGTGTGCTAACAAGAAGTCCATCTCCAGAATGACATCAAAATCAGTCATCGCCAACGGCACTAGATCTACCGATAGCTGCCTACCCTCTACCTCAAGAGAACAATCTGGATAACATATGTTCACCCTAACAGTCTCCCCCATAGGCGTAGATATAGCCAAAGTATAAGGTAAGACCACTGAAGGCCTATCAAGCATACGACTAAAAGTTTCTGATATAAAAGAATGGGTAGACCCTGAATCAAGAAGGACTCGAGCATAGAAACCCGATATAAGAAAGGTACCTGTAACCACATCTGGTGTTTGTCTCTGCCCCCTGACGTGTCACAGCAAAAACTCTACCTGGAACAACATTGTCACCCTGACCACGGCCCTGAACCACCGGTGCACTACCCACTGATGAAGCTGTTGTATCACGAGACTTGGCGCACTAAGGCGCCTTATGACCCAACTCTCCACAGGAATATCACTTCACCTGCTGCATCTCCACATCTTTCTCCGGACAATTCCGAAGCAGATGACCCTGTCCTCCGCATTTGTAACAACGGCGATCACCACTCTGCACACTAGCCCCCGAAACCTGACTGCCACCCTAATTTCTTTTCCCCTTCTGCCAACTTCCCTATTGCTCGAACCGTCATTAGCGCGATACAAAGATATAATTTTTACCAAAACACAACTACGTAGTAGTGATGATATGGGTCGAACACAAGGAAAGTGAATGACTAATTTAGAGTTGATTGTTATTCTTAAGCTTAGTCTTTAAAGAGAGAAATGATTGATTTGGATTTTGAGTTTTGCAATTGTAAGTTAAAAGAAGAAATGACAACTAATTACGAGTTTTTAAACTTAATTGAGAAAGGCACCTAGGGTCATTGCACTCTCTTGTCACTTATGCTTATGATTTTTACCAAAATATGGCTCTGTTGGAATTGGACTTCTCTAAATCACACTATTGCAAATCAC
>NMUG010007188.1:0-12197 GCA_002855965.1 Monotropa hypopitys
GATTTAAATTAATAATTTTTATAAAAATATTTTAACATGTAATTATTAACTAAAATTCTAAGTACTAAATTGTATGATTTATTAAATTAAATAATTAAAATGAATTATTCCAATTAAACGTAAGTCCAACAAATTTGAATATTCGTCCTGGAAAATAGTCAACACTAAAAATACTAACAATTAGCGCATCTTTTTTTCTTTGTTTATATTTGCTGCACAAAAATATTCAAAGAATGACAGTTGTTGATACCCAATTTTGGCTCAATGCTCAGAATTGAACAAATTGGTCTTTCGACACATCAGAATGCAACTTTGGGATGTTTGGACTTCTCACGAGCAACATCAACATCAACCAGTGACGTCACGCCAATGAATAAACGTCGGTAAAGTGTTTAGGAATATTTATTCAAAGACAGAATTTCAAGTCGAAGCACAGTTCTGGACAAACCTTAATCGGATGGTTGACAATGTACTCAAGAATCAACAGAATTCTACACGAGCATCCAAAATTATGTTTAGGAATGAAAAATCGACGACAATCCTGTTACTGAGAAGGCTACATAAAGATTGAATCCATCCGATAAAAAATCAGAATTTTGTTGGACATAAATGCTTATCCGTTCAGTTTTCACTGCGACAACGAGCCGACATCGGAAATCTGCAAACTGAATTTCCACCAGCCTCATCTATAAAGTCAGACATTCCCTACAGAACAGACCCAATGGAAGAAAAGCAGCCAAAGAGATGCACCTAAAGCATACACTTTTGTTTAAAGTAAAAATACTGATTCCGAGTTTTTCCCGAAAAAACGTCTGATTCACGCTCCAGGTATTTGCTAAATTCATAGTCCACCTCAGGGATCACCAAAATCTACTTCGAATTATTAAAGATCAAGTCCTACAGAAGGCCGACCAAGTGCAAGTAGAAGATTTGCACGAAATTTAGGGCTCAGGATCACTTTTGCAATTTAATGTATTTTCTTTTAAATTATTTTTCATTTTTCGAGGGAATGGGCTGGAATCGACCCAAACCCGAGTCAAACTTATCCAACCAGCCACTTTCTTGTGCCCTGTTGCCTCAATGGGATGACGTCATTGTCGCAACTATAGTTGCGACATGACCCTATATATACAAACACCTCTCCTTCATTGGAGAGGACCCCCAAGCATCTCAATTGCTGCAAAAACTTTACAAAACCTACCATAACCACTTCCAATCCTATACAAACTCCTTCAATCCCCTCCAATGTTCAAAGACTTTCAAGTACTTTCAAGAACACATCTTCTCAAGCCAAAAAAGCAACCAAAAGTCCTAGTCCACAAACTCAAATCCCAGAAACATATAACCTACTTGCCGAAAAACCAAAAACCCTACAACCCTAGTTGAACCTCTGTCGAATTCACCTCGAAAATTTGTTCTTTCTTGTTTTGTTTCTTTGAGGAATTTTTCGATAACAAGTTCTCATTCATAGTTTGGTATTAGTATCGGTTTTCATTCCCTACGCTATACCTTATTATGATTTAAAGAACGTATCATTAGAAATTTCACCCCCGAAGTGTAAATATTCAAGGTATACAAAGAATACAATTTTCATTTTCGCACTTTCTTTACGTTCATATTTTATTTGTAGTGATGTAAATATCGATGTGGCGTAATGCGAATTTATATTTTCATCTCGTCAAAAGTTGGCACATGTAAGGCTAAGCCTACTCCGATGCCATGACGAGAAAAATATGAATAGGCTTTCGTATCCACTTAGAAAAATACAAAATATAAAATATCGGCATATATGCCATTTTTATTTAAACCTTGATCTTTCAAAATCTCGATAAATGATATCTCGGCCTTGCGTATGGCTATGCCTACCGACTGTTCGGTCAAATATTTGAGGTCTTGGAAAATTGCTCTTTAAATATCACAAAAATTGTACTTGTAAAAGTTGATTAATGAATTTTAGATATCATACGTCTTTGTCGTCAATCCAATCAATCATTAATCGAAATTTATAAGGAAAAGCAAATTTCCCAGTTATCGCTTTCATTTTCATTTCAATAGCCCGGCCTTGCTGGTATATTAATAATATGTATTGCCGTATATCTCGGATATACCAGCTCGGTATATATATATATATAATATCTTATACACTTGTCTATACATACTGTTGGGGGTTAAACCTTTCCGGTGGTGGTTTCCCAACTGCTAGCGGAGGAGATGAGATGAGCTGTGCTACAAAAGAGAACATGTTAGGCTATCGACAAATGTCGACGGTGAACCCTCCGATGGCTAAGTCAGCAAAGGTTTAGAGAGAGAAAGAGAGCAATTTGACAGAGCTTTGGCTAGATGAGAGAGAGTGTACCTCAAGCAATGAATGCTCTCCTCTATTTATATAACCATCGGCAAGTGTGTGATACGCGCTTCGGTGCGAGTGAGCTACCCTTCTGTGCCATTGGACAATGCGTATATCCCCTCTGTGTGCTTGAACGACCGGCCGACAGGTCGGCCTCTAATAGTGTCAGGTGGCACCACCTGACAGCATTGGGCGGCAGAAAAGCTAAAGTATGTCTAGCGTGCTGTGGGAATCGCAGAAAAGCTGATCTCTGTGTCAGGCGTATATATGCCATGCACGCAGAATCTGGGATGCTGTCTCCCAAGGGAATCTTCACTACAATCGAGGCTTTTGTCTTGTCTGGCTGAAGGGACACCCTTCGTCACTGATGTACTGTCAGTAGGGGCTGTCCCTGGGCTGTGAGGTTTTAGTCCTGAAGCGAGCCCCAGGGAGACCCCTCCGTCGGCCCTGCCTATGCTCGGCCCTCTTATATCCTGTGCTTTGGTCCTCCTGGAGGAGGTCGTGGCTCCGGTCTCATTTTGCTTCGGCCCCCAACAATAGCCCCTTAACCCCTTTGGCCAGGTATTTTGGCTGAAGTGGGGTTGACTTGGAGCTATGCTAGTACTGAAGAGGAGGAGTGTCGGGCCACTGGAATAACTTGGAACTCGAACCTCTGATAACTTTTTCAACCGTCAGTTTGAATTTGATGATGTGTCGCCTTCTCCGTTGATTGCGCATTTGCCAAGACGTCGTGTCAATAGCTGTCAGCCCCAGTGGCCAACACGCGCCCGGAATGACGGTTGTACTTTCCACGTGGCGCGATGTCATTGGATAGCTTTGCGACAGATGGGACGGCGTGCACCAGAATCCATTTGGCCATGCTGGCACAATTCTCAATGTATTAGTAATTATGGCTTACGCATTTTTACCAGCTGGGTCAGTTCGGCCGGTCATCCAGTTTCCTGCCCAAGTCACCGCTGTATATATCCTCTTAGGGCTTCAGAAGTCTCCCATTTTCTCCAGCTCTCCTTCTCCAGGTAATTTCCGGCCACCGCAGAAGCGATTTCCGGCCGCCGTGCTTTCCAGATTCCGGCAAACTTCTTCCCAGCTTTTCAGAGCGATTTCTTCGATCCAGGTACCGATTTTTTACTTCTTTCATGAACATTTACCTTTTTCTTTGATTTCACGTCGATTTAGCAATGTTTTGGCCTTGGGATTCACCTCCCAAGGCAACTCTTCTCTGGAACTTTTTTTGGACTTCATGGATGTGGATGAACACATTCAATCTGTTCTTGGCCGAGCCGAATTATTCGTGGCTGATGGTTGAAGGCCAAGCTAAGAGCCTTCCTTTGCTTAACTACATAGGTAGATACTGGACTGACTAACGGTGTTGTACTTATTTGTGTTCTTTCAGATCCAATCAATGGCGCCGAAGAAGCAGTCCGACAGATTTCGGCAACTGCTGGATACTCCAACCGACGTCCGGGCATTCAGAGAGGAGTTCGAGGTTCCTGCCGATGTCAACATTGTGCTCGCTCCTTCCGAGGATACAGAGCCGGGGCCGGAGCATGTTCACGTTTCAATAATAGCCGTGGTGGAAGGTGGAGTTCGGTTCCCCGTCCATCCCGTCCTGACTTGCTTTTTTAGTGAGTTTGGCCTCACACCGTCCCAAGTGACGGTGAACACTTTTCGGATCCTGATGGGGGTGGTGAGGCTGAACGACACCTTTGGGGAGGTGGACCGACTCAGCTTTTCAGACATCTTCGGTAGCTACATGGTCGGCTTCAACAAGAAATCGAAGAAATACTATCTGGGCCAGAGGCCTCTCCAATCTGGACTCAATGCTGATCTGTCAGACTCAGACAAATATGCCGATGACTTACTTATAGTGTCCGGGAATTTTTATACCCTGACCAGCCGGTTTACCGTACCGTTCCGGTGGTGCATCCCTGGTAATCATTGCTCCTTTGATTGTATTTGACCCATCTGTTGAAATCATCTAACCTTTTATTTTCTCTTGCAAACATCGGGCTCGTCGGCAACTTCAAAGCTCAGGCCGACGTGGACAAAGTTAAGAAGGTCTCTGAGCTTCCAAGTGAACGACGCTCGGCGCCAACTCTGCTTGGGTATACTCCATCGTATACTCATACCCTCAGCTCTCGCCCAGCTCTAGCCTAAGCCTCTTCCGAGCATCCAGTCGAGCCTTCCTCCCCTCATCCAGAAGAAGACATGGGCCGCCGCAAGATCGTGGCTATCACTAAAGAGGTGTGAGACCCGTATCGTAATTAAAAATTATTAATAACTAATAATCAGGGATTTAGATAATTAAAATATTATCTAATGTGATTATTGAGATTTATTAAGTATCTAGTGTTAAAATAAATTAAATTAAAAGTTTTTAATAGTTATAAGGGTCAAAATGTAAGAAATCAATGTTAGAAGGGGTAATGTGTGAGTTAGGAAGCAAAGTTGGAACTTTGCTGTTGTGGTGTCAAGTTTTTGCATAATGTGGAAGATATGAGGTGATGACTTTTATCACTATTGCAACCTGTGTGAATTTGTGATTCTAACACTGTGTACGTGGTGAGAGAAGGTAGAGAGTTGAGTGAGTTATATTTTTTTTATTCTCAACTAAACTTCCATAAATAAGTTCCATTGGCGTCTGATTCAGAGAAGAATTTGAAGGGGGGAAAATCGGAGAGGAAGTTGAGTTTGTGAAAGGGAGTAAGGAATCAATCAATAAATTTAAAATTTCAAAAAGTTTCAAGGGAGAGATGTTCACCATTGATTAAAAGAGATGTGCCAGGGGTCTTTGCACCCAAAATTCGACCAGAGGAGTAGAAGGAACTTAGTTTCTGTAGAGGGAGAACCAAGAAGCAAACTTGGTTTCAATTCAAAATCAACCCAAATTGAGGTAATTCTAATTATAAACTTATGTAATTAGAGTTGATAATTATCTTAGCAACATATTTGAGTCATTTTTTATGAACAAATAGAGAATTATAGGAAAATTATGTGAAAATAAGAGAAAATTTAAAATAAATCCATTACACTCTATTTTTTAGTCCATTTATTAATACTGATAGCAACCCATGCAAGCTTATTTTTTTGGGTTTTGTTAATAAATGGTCTCAGTGGGTTTTCTCATGCTCAGGGTGATACATATTATCACTGATGGGAATAATATTAGAAACTGCTGTAACTCATCGGAATGGTTTGTATGTATTGTAATCAGAAGAAAACTAGGAGAAATTAGATTATAGATCATGATATTATGGGTTAGAATAAACCCAATTTTCGGCCAGAATATATCCATTACTTCATAAAGAAAAAACATTCGTATAATCAAATATTTTTCTAAAACAAATTATGAGGTTGTGTTTGTTAGTGTCTTAGGTAGCTACACACACAAAAATCACGATTTTAGGATGAACAGTTTGGGAGAAATTCGGATTTAAACAAAGGTGGTTCTGTGAATCGTTGTTCAGAAAATTTTGAGGAAAACACGAAAAAATAATGTTAAATCGAATAATTTTGTCAAACCAATTATAGAGTTGTGTTGGTATTTGTCTTAGAAGTTCACATATAAAAAATTACGTGATTTGGAGCAATAGTTTGGTCGAAATTCGCGTTCGAACACAACTCTATCCACTGTAGAAAAACAGAGCATTCGCGCTGTTTCGGTACTGTTTTTCGGGGCTGTTTTCATGCTGTTTTCAAGGGCGTTTTGGTCAGTTTTCGGAGATATTCTCGGGTTGAATTCGGGGCTGAAATTGTGGAGGTTTTGGTGGTAGTTTTGTTAGAGTTTCGGGCCGATGTCGCGGCGATTCGGCACTTGCCGGAAAAGTTGACGGAAGTTCGTCGAGAAATTTATCGGGAAACCATTAGGAAATTAATTATTATTTTCGATAATAATTAAAATATTTAAGAGTAAAATATTTTTTGAAGAAAAAGAATAGAGTATAAATAATAAAGGGGAAAATAAAATAAAGAAAATGAAATTTGGAAAAAGAATTATTAATAAAGGAGTTTATTAAATAATAAAATGGCTATTATTATAATTAATAAGAAGAAGAATAGAGGGAAAAAATAATGGAATAAATAGTAATTGGTGAGAAATAGATTATAAAGATTTGTGAGCGAAAAACATTAATAAAATGTTGAAAATTAAAGAAAGAAATCATAAACAAGTATTATGAAATTTAAGTTCATAAATTATGCACTTGCGAATTATATTCTTATGCATATATTTTGGATGATTATTAGGGTTAGAGATACCGACATCGTCTTCAGCGCCCCGTAAAGACAAGCAAACTTTGTAGGGAGTCTCTTTGGTCAAGTGAGTACTTTTTATGAAATTCATAAATTAAAGTAAGTATATATATACTTTTAATAGTATGAAATATGTGATGATTTGAAAATGATTGAAAATGTGTTAAATTCTATGGATCACAAATGAGATGATTTATGAAAGTTTGTTAAAAATGTGTTTTCAAAGATGAAATGGGTTTTGAGAACAAAAGGTAGAAAATGGTGCTTGGTGTGTGTTAAAGTGGAAAAGATTTCAAATGAGTTATGGTGTTGAGTTAAATGTGGTGTTAAATAAAGAGTGGTGATAATTTCAAAAGAGAAATACGGTGTTGAGTTTGGTGTGTGTAAAAAGGGATGTGTTTTAATGTAAATAAAAGAAAGGAGTTATAAATTATAAAAATGATATTTTGTAGCCTTGTTATAGATCAGGTGAGTCTATGGATCATTATGCACAGGTGATGCAATGCACAGAGATGCACTTGAGATGGTGATATTATATATATTTACACCTAGAGATAAAGGTGTTAGTCCTTACCACTGGGGCTGGTGTAGTGTCCCCTGGATCATTACTTGTTGCTTATCCAAGAATGTACCCAGGGTATCAGATCTGACATAACGGTTGGTCACCGGACGATAATGACCCTTGGCTATTATTGTACGAGTATATAAGGTATGGTGTGGTGTGGTGTAGATCTATATGATCTTATTTTTGAGTTGGTGATTCCACGAGTTAGAAATTTTATGATGATTATCAAAGAAATCTAAAATGGAGATTTTCCTGTTGAGTAAAAGAGATAAAATGGTGTTTGAATTATATATATAAGAGATGTGTAAAAAGGTGTTGTGTGAGTGGGAAAAAGGAGTTCATAAAAGGAAATGATTTTGAGAAAAGTGTGTGTGTGTGATTTTAAAAGAGATGGTGATCCTTAGATTTTTTACTTCTTTTCTTTATGTTTTTCATTTTAGTATTCACCAGTTGTCGTCACTAATACACGCTTGTATCTTTCTTTTTAGGTGCTCGAAACTAGAGTCCACAGTCCGGTCTAGCTGTTGTGTCGTGGTGATTGCCAGAGTTGTGTAGCAGAGTTGAGTCTTTTACTTATTTCTTTATTTGAGAGGATGTTTAGCTCTCACTTTGAGTCTGCTTTTTTTATTCAGTTGTAGTAGATGTTCAATAATGTTGTAGTAGTGTTGTATTGGCCTTGAGCCCAGTTGAGTTGTTCAGTTGTGTTGAGTGGAGTTTTATCGGTCATGTTGACCAGAGAGTTGTTTTTATTTCTTGAGTCTGTATCATCTGAGTATTATAATCAGATTTGTAGAGTTTAATTTCAGTTGTCGTGTAGTGGTTTGAGTTTAGTGGTTGCTTTGCCACATGTCATCTCTTAATAGCTGACTTTATAGTTATCAGGGATGAGGCGTGACAAGAGGTGGCGCCTGCTTGGCCCAGAGCTGCCCCTACTACCGATGAGCTGAGGGAGGCTCGTGTTCAGAAGAGGGCAAAGAGGTCCGAGGATCCGATCCCTGTCGAGCATTCTGCAGCCGTTGTAGAAAAGATGGGCTGTACCAGACCCTGCTACTGCCGAGATAGCAGGGTCTTCCTAGAAGTTGGTGCCGACGTGGGCGCCCAAGCTCTCTTTTGATGGCTACGAGCCTGTTGAGACCGACCTAATTTCGGAGAGCCCAAATGTGGTAATGGTGCTGCTTCAGGCCTTCGCTCTACCGAAGGAGATGGAGCAACTCCCCAAAGGCCCCCGGACCCGCTTCCAGCAGATGATGTACCATGTCGCCCTGGTAAGACCATTCACTTGTTGCTTTTGTATTCCGTCTTAGACTTCGGTATTGATGTGATGATCCTTGTGTTTCTTTGCACATGATGGTTACCGGGTCCAGCGTGGATCAGCGTATATGTGATCTCCAAGCTTATTCCCGTCTGGCAAATAAAGAGGCTGAGACATGCCTTAAGTAACTTGAGGAAGCTAAGAGTTCCTCGACCGAGCTGAGCAACAGATCTAAGGCCCTCGAGGCCAGTGTCGAGATGAAGGATGCCGAGCTGTACGTCAAGGATGCTCGCATTGCTACTGGAGATGGGAAGAAGATGGCGGCCGAGGAGGAGAACCATTACAACAAAGGGTTTGATGATGCCGAAGCTAAATACCGCAGCCAGGTGAGCCGTTTGAAGGAGAAGCTCTTCCAGAAGGGCTGGGTCTGCGCCATGGTTTCTATGGGGGTCGAAGATCATGCTTCGGCTATGGGGGAAATTCCTATCATATCATCAGCCAATGGAGGGGCTTGGCTGCCGTCTGCGTCGTCTGCACCTAGGACGACAGCTGCTGCTGGGACCGAGCCTGCTGGGGCCGATCTTGTTATTCCTAGTGCCTAATGTGATTTTTTGTACTCCTTGCTTTTGTTTTTGTTTGATGGTTCCTTCTCTAGGCCGAGCCGATCTGTGGCCGATCCTTATGTCTTTTTGTAGAACTGTTTTTAATTTCTGCTTCGCCTTGTCTAAATGCTTTCTTCTCTTCATGCCTGTTATATGTCCTTCTTTCCCCAGTCGAGGAAAAGGTTTTGCCAAGTCAAAGCCTTGATCTCGGCTCGGTGGCGTATTCTGACTGCTTGTGTTTGTAGGTTTCTCTAGCTCTTCGCCGAAGTGACACTTATACAATTTTAGATAATATGAGAACTTGGTAGTTGCTCCGGTAATGGTGTCGGAGCAACACCTGTACGTTTGTAGGTAAACGAAAACTTTGGAGGTTGCTTCGGCAATGCCACCGAAGAACTACATGCACGTTTTATAGATGAACGGCAACTGTAAGCTATTTCGGCAATGCCACCGAAGAGTTGCATGCTCGTTTTGTAGATGAACGGCAACTGTAAGCTGCTTCGGTCATGCCACCAAAGAGCTGCATACACGTTTTATAGATGAACAGCAACTGTAATCTGCTTCGGCAATGCCACCGAAGAGCTGCATGTACGTTTTATAGATGAACGACAATTGTAAGCTACTTTGTCAATACTACCGAAGAGCTGCATGCACATTTTATAGATGAACGGCAACTGTGAGCTGCTTCGGCGATGCCATCGAAGGAAAAGATAGGCAAATTTGAGACAAGAATTTTTTAGAAGAGTCACTTCATTGATTGATAAGGGCTCTAGGCCAAAAATACATGTGGATTAGTGATAATAACGCCTCAGGTTGGTAGCATTCCACGACCTTGGTATCAGTGTGCCATCTAATTCTTCAAGTCGGGAGGCCCCGGTCCTTGCCTGGCCTACCACCCTGTATGGCCCTTCCCAGTTGGGACCGAGCTTGGCGTCAGAACTCTTCTTCTTGTTGCCCATGACCTTTCTTAGGACAAGATCATCAATTTTGAAGGCCGTAGGCCGGACTGTTCGTGAAAAATTCCTTGCCACTCCTTGATGGTAGGACGCTAGTATGATCCTAGCCGAGTCTCACCTTTCTTCGGCCAGGTCTAGGTCTTATTCAATTGCTGCACCGTTGGTGGCCTCATCAAATGCTTCAGTTCTGATGGTCGGAAATCCAGCCTCCAATGGGATTACTGCTTCCATGCTGAAGGCGAGTGAGAATGGGGTATGTCCTGTAAAGCATTGATGAGTCGTTCGATAAGCCTACAAGATGCTGGGAAGCTCCTCGGCCCATCTGCCTTTTATTGCTTGAAGTCTTCTCTTAATGCCGATGCCGATCATTTTGTTTGATACTTCGGCCTGGCCATTGCCTTGGGGGTAGTGGGGTGTTGAGTTGTAGAATTTGATTATGTGTTTGACACAGAAATTGGTGAAAAGATCCCCCACAAACTAAGTGCCATTGTCTGAGATGAAGGCGTATAGGATGCCGAAGTGGGAGACAATGTTCTTCTAGGAAAATCTATTGACATCCTTATCCTCTATGGTGACTAGAGGTTCGGCATCTACCCACTTAGAGAAATAGACTGTAGCAGTGATTAGAAACTGGAATCCATCTGGTGCCGTAGGGAGCTTGCCGGCGATGTCCAAGCCCCATTGAGCAAAAGGCCATGGACTGGTCAAGGGGTTTAGCTCTTCGACATGCTGTCTGATAATTGGGGAGAACCTCTATCAGGCATCGCACTTCTTCACTATCTCCTCTCTATCTTCCATCATATCTGACCACTAATAACCTTGCGATATGGCCCGGTGAGCAATTGACCGTCCTCCGGTGTGGACTCTGCAACTGCCGGCATGGAGTTCTTGCAATACTCCCTCCACCAATGTTAGTTGTACACAGAGGAGGTACGGCCCTAAGAATGACCGTCTATAGAGTTTGGATTTGGGGCATAGCCAGAACCGAGCCGCCTTGTGGACGATTTATTGGGCTTCTCTTTTGTCTTCTAGTAGGGAGCCGTCCTTGAGGAAGGAGATGATGGGGTCCATCCAACTTGGACCCTGCCTGATAAACAAGATTGCTGATTGCTTCAGTGCCTCTATGCTCGGCTAATTCAGACTATGGATGCTATCTGTCCTCTTCTCCTTGACTTCTGTTGCTGAGGCTATTCCTGCCAGAGCGTCAGCATGAGGTGTTGTTCCCTGCTGACCTGTTGGATTTGGAATTGCTTGAACAACCCTAACTTCTCCTTAGCCTTCTGCATATAGCTTCCCATCTGCTCGTCTCGACACTCGTAGTCACCGTTGACTTGGTTGACTACGAGATGAGAATCGTTGTAGACTTTAAGGCTCTGAATTTCCAGCTCTTCGGTGGCCTTTAGCCCAATTAGTATGGCTTCGTACTCAGCTTCATTGTTGGAAGCACTGAAGTTGATCCGGAGAGAATGTTCGTGAGTGACGCCCTCAGGAGATATGAGGACGACTCCGGCGCCGTCGACAAACATCCTCCATGAATCCTGATCCGGCAGTTGCTGTGGTTGGATTTGATCGGTGTGAGCTTCTTCGTCCTGAGATTCATTTGGCCGAGGGGAGAATTCGACAATAAAGTCGTCCAAGATCTGACCTTTGATGACCGTCCTTGACTGGAATTTGATATCGAAGTTTGCGAGCTCGACGGTCCATTTGGTTATCCGGTCGAATAGGTCGGCTCTTTTCAGAATCGACCGAAGAGGGAACTCGGTCAGAACCACAATGGTATGCGCCTGGAAGTACGGTGCAAGTTTCCTGGAAGTAATAACCAGAGCATATGCAAGTTTTTCGAGAGGGAGACATCTGGTTTGTCCGCTGATGAGGGATTTGCTTGAGAAATAGACCGGTAGTTGCTCGAGCCCTTGTTGTCGAACTAATGCTAAGCTGACGGCATGCGGCATTACGATCAGGTATAGGAACAACTCTTCCCCTTACATTGGTTTGGAGAGAAGGAGAACCGATGAGAGATATTCTTTGAGATGGCCAAGGGCTTCCCTGCGCTGGTCGGTCCAGAGAAAATGTCGTCGGATGTTCTTGTTTAGGACTTCGTAGAATGGTCGGCACTTGTCTGAGGATCGACTGATGAACCGGTTGAGAGCTGCCGCCATTCTTGCGAGCTTCTAAACTTCTTTGAGGGTCCTGGGGTCTTCTATCTTTTGAATAACCGAAATCT
>NMUG010007189.1:0-12195 GCA_002855965.1 Monotropa hypopitys
ATCACCCGCAAGACATGAAATAAAAACGGGAACGATGACTCATGAATGAAATTAAAGACCACGAATATAATTGGATTGTTTCTATGCGGGAATGTACTTGATCTTTACGGATTCCCGGCATAGTAAATTTGTGATGACGATCCGGGAATGGACTTGATTTTTAGGGATTCCCAGGATAATATTTGTAACAACGATACGGGATTGATATGTTCTTATGCAGGAATGGACTTGACTTTTAGGGATTCCCAGGATGGTCACTCCATCCACGACTTTGTGCACAAAGGGGGCTACGTGAGCCCTCCCAACGGCCTTTGGGGAAGACGGATTAGGTTTGACTAGTGTGTTGACGAGCTACTAGATCAACCTTTCCCTATCAACGTTACAACGATACTCGGATGAATACGGAATGTACTTGATTTTTTAGGGATTTCGGGATTCATACCATTTGTGAGCTATAGATAAATACGGGATGGACTTGATTTTTATGGATCCCGGGATTTATCGGAATTAACAATAAAACATGTATGGGATATACTTGTAATAAAATCCCGCGCACTTGTCATGATGCAATCAATAAACCAAATGGTCACTCAAACATATGATTCTTTGATAAGGAAGTGGAATAAATGTGAGAATGATGATTTAAGTCATATTGGGATAGACTTGTAATGGAATCCCCTTGGCACTTGATAGTGTGTGTTCCTCGGAATGATAAAAGAGCGTTCTCGATAGATTTTGTAGACATCCTTCTTTGTTGTCCCTTGTACTATGTTTACACACCTTGGTTAGATATCTTGACACAGTATCGGTTTAGGATCCTTAGTAGATCCTTAGAGTGGTTGGACTTTAGTTGCTTTAGTCGGACTTGGGAGGTTGTGCCTTTGGTGTTCTTTGAGGTTACGGTTTGGGTTTGATACGATATGCCTTGTCCCTATTGTGCTGTGCCAGGCTTACACTACGTGCACCCCTGGTTTCTTTACTTTTCTTTTGAACCTTGCCGGTGGGCCTTCTGCCCTTAGTAGAGAGTTGGTTGTGATGACCTGAGTTTGAGTTGGATTAGCCTTTGGGCTTGACACTTTTACCTCCCTTACCTTGAGGAGATTAGTAGGTATGCTCGTAGTCCGGTCACCTTTACAGTTCAGTTCGCACTCACTTTACTACTTTACTACTGTTGTTGCTTCTATGGTTGTTCTAGTTCTCTACAGTTTCTACTTGTGCTGGCCCCTCCTAGGCATGCACCACCCGTGCATGTTTAGTAGTGGTCAGGAGTTTATCTACTGAGCCGTGGTATGCTCATACCTTCGTGGTCCCCCCCACAGGTTGTTGTAGAGACGTGTTGAGATTGTTGAGCTTGGAGCCTCGTCAGCTTCCGGGTTTTCAGGGATCGTTGCAGCAGGTTTCACTTGGTACTTTGTTGACTCCCGAGGGTGGGATGTACCCTCACTCTCCTTTCTGTTCAGTACAGTTGTAGCCGTTTGGCATTTGCTCTAGCTTCTGCTTTTCTATTCATATTGTATCATTTGTATCTGGGAATGTAATGAGAACAGAATGGAATGTGTAGATACTACAAGTAATGTTTCCCTCTGCTTTCATTTAAATTGTTTTAAAAAAATGGTTTGAAAATCCGGGGCGTGACAACTTGGTATCAGAGCTTTCGGTTCGAATACCTTGGAACCGTGGGGAGACACCTAGTCTCCATAGGTTGTCTTGGTCATTACATTGTTCTTTGATCGTGTCTGTGTGCTCGTGATGCACTCTTGCTTCTTGATTCCGCCTCTTGTTGATACTCTGTTTATTCTATCTCCTTCCACGGATGTCGAGTCTCTCCATCCCTGGTAAGTCGAGTGTTGGTCATGGTGGCAAGTTCAGTTGCCTTGTAGTTGTTAAAAACCTTGGTATCCCTATCTTTGGTATCTTCGATGCATTCTTTGGCAGTCTTCGTGCTGCTGTGGTCTCCTCTAGGATTGCTAGAGTCGAGTCGGTATCTGAATAGGTTGAAACCCTTTGGAAAATTTTTAGGTGATTGTAGTGGTTTCTCTTACCTTATCGTTATGTAGGTAAGAATCTCGACCTTATGATGACATAGTAGAATTATCTTGGGAAGTTATGGCACTAGTCGGCGATTTTTAGTACCTTGTTGAGCCCCTTGAGAGTAGGTGGCATGATCATTGTGGTTTCGTGTTGCAAATTCCGAGAAATTGTAGTGAGATTGGCTTGTTGGTCTGTAGAAGTTCATGCTTGTTCCGTGTTGTAATGACATCTTTAAGGCGTAGTTGAAAATTTTCTGGTTTTCCTCTTTTAAGGAGGTTGAGTTGCCTGCGTTTGCCTGTGAAGTGGGATTTCCCCACGCCTTTGTTCGTTAGCACGTGAGTGTAAGTGCGACGGTAGCGCATCCTTTCACCTGGACGTGGTTTCACGATGATGTGTGGTCGGTAAAATCGTTCGAGATTCGATATGGACGTTTGTGAATTGAAGTTTGAAGTTGTTGTTTTCGTGGCAACCAGACGCTTCTTGGAACCAGACGCTTGTTCTTTTCGTGCCCGTTTGAACTTCGTCGTGACTTGAGTTAGTTGCTAGTCATGTGCTAGCCACTCGGAAAGATTTCTTCGCTCGGCTTTTCTCTGCCTGATGGCATGCGATGTGCAGTTACAGCAAATCTCGGATGTGATTATCTCGTATCCTGTTAGTTGGGTCTCTATCCCGTGTTACAGCGCTCTCTGGCTGTGTCCAACTTGTTCTTCTGCGGCAGTTCTCCGTCATTGCGACCTTGTCTAGGTCGGCCAGTTGATTCTCTACCTCGTGTGATTATGATCCCTTGTTTCTCCTGACCTATTCTTGTGCAGTATGTTGCCGGCAGTACGGCAAGTTTGTGCCCAGCACGGCAATGGACGATTTAATCCCGCACCTACGTTCTGCAACGTCTTATTCCGATCGACGATGCTTTGGCTCGGAAATGACCCAGTGCGGTTGTGTTCTCAGTTCAGTTGGCTCTTATTCGGCCAAGTGTTTGTGCGTCCATGTTTCCTTTCGGCTTTTCCCTTGCGCGGCAATAGATGTGATTCTATTGAAGCACTTTTCGGTTCGGTTCGGTTCATCGTGAACTCTTCGTGGCAATGTCTTACGCGGTATCATCCTATCTTGCCTTGATCAGCCGTGTCCAGCTCGGTGGTGACCTTTGTGTCCACACCCGATCGGGAGTTGTCCCTTTCCTCTTCTGTGTGGCAATTGGTTTGATTGATATTGGAATTTTTTTGTTGTGATCTTTGTACTTCGCTAATTGACATGTTCGGACTTTGGTCTCTTGCGTGGTTGATTCATGGAATCCCCGTTGAATGATAGTCTCTCTGTGACTTACCCGTTGATGATGCTATACTCGTGCGGCTTCCCCTCCGAGTACTCTGTCGTCAGTAAACTGTGGAACGTGGACTGCAAGGTATAGTGTGGATCAGTTGCGATACCGTCTCGGTCGATATCAGAGTTGCGCAGCGGCAACGAGAAAATTTAAGTTGACAATTGTTTGTTTCTAGATTTCGGTTCAAGAGAGGAACCAATCTTGGCAATGCACCTGTTGGCATTCACTCCTTTGTTTTAGCGATTGGTTTGGCGGTACAACGACTTTCGTGCAAATATTGCTTCCCTTCCTTGGAACTCTGACTTTTTGACCGGGTGTTAAAGTTCTTCATGCTCTTCCGGTTGCTAATGATAAACGAAGTTGATCTTGCCTCCACTTGTTCAGTTGGATGTGCCTTTGGAATTTCTGTCGATCTCGCGAATCGTTTTGGAAACCCGTGACGTTGGGTAGACCGTTATAGATTGCGAGCGAGTTGTTGAGTCGGTTATTCTTACACCTTTTGTGTAGAATCGACCGTGTGCGTTTTGTTTCCTTGATCGTGCGACTATGGATGACCCAAGGAGGTTGAGTGGAGTATGTGTCCGGCCGGCACTTCTCTAACTCAAACCCTTGTGTCACTTGATGTCACATTGGGTGTGTGTGTGGGGACATATATGTCCACCTATATATATATGTGTGGGGGTGTTCGTGGGAAATAGTGGCACGAAAATTTTGTGAAAATACACGTATGAAAATGGTGAAACAATAATAATGAAAATCGATGATCGTATTCCCGTCCATGTTTCGTTGCTCCTTTATACTTGTTGTTGTATTCGACTACCGGCTTCCTATGTTTAAAATTTTGGAGCATCTATTATTTGTCGTACTCTTGATGAGACTGATTGTTATACCAACGCGTCCGCACCATCTCGGGAGTTGTCCCTTTGACCCTTTCTGCGACACACGGTTTGGTTTGGTTTGACTTCTACCCATTTGTTGGCTCCTAGTTCTTAGGAGAAGTGTTCCACCTATAGTTGCACCGTGCATGGGTGGATGTTTCTTGGAACGATTGTTGGCTTGCCGTTGCCCTCTTGCTTGTTGGTAATCTACATGGAAAACCTTTGGGTTGTTGGATTGATTGTTGATTGATTCCTTGGGAAATATTATCCTCCCTGTTGTGCGTGGCAAATAGTTGGTCAATTCTTTTGAGAAGTACGACTCCTTTCGTTGCGCCATTGTTAAGTTGACGACCGTATCAGCGTCCCTTGTATCGGGAAGTATCCCCTTGATCTTGTCGCGTGGTTCATGGTTTGGACATGAATTTTGTTCTTCGGGGTTTCGATGCACTCCTACCCTTAGGAAATTTCGGGGACGAAATTCTTTTTAGGAGGTTGAGATGTCACGACCTGAATTTCCATTCCTTTTAAATTTCGGTTTCTGGGGAATTAAAATATAATTCGTTGAATTTTGGAGTATTCGAGATCTTAGAAAGGTTAGGTGGACCTCGAGAAGAAGCCCATTGTAGGTTGATCCTTCCAAACATGAATTCCATTCTTGTCCGGATCATTGAATCTTGATCGTTCTTTGTCTGTTCGTCGTTTGTTGATCGTTCGACGCATTCATGACTTTGCAGAAGGCTAAGGGATGGCCTTGGAACATCATTTCAGTGCCTAGGGTGTTCGGGAGGTGTCCACGGTTGGTTCGGGAAGGTTCGGAGGCTTCTCGACGTGTTCCGGCAAGGTGCCGTGGGCCTTCTAGGCCATTGTGACCTCGAAGGGGTTTCTAAATGTGAATCCATTCTTCACAAATGTTGTAGAGAATTTCATTAGAAATCCAACGCAACTCGAATCATCTAAATCGGAGTTCGAACGAAGAAGTTATAATCGAAACACTCTCGGAAGCATTTTTGACCTAGAAGCTTCTTCCGGACCACACCTTACCTTCGTCCGGACGATGATGGTAGAAATAGATTTTGGGGAATAGGAGGCTTCGTCCGGACCATCCGTGTCTTCGTCCGGACCATGGGGGTTTCGTCCGGACGACCATGACCTTCGTCCGGACGGCGCTGTGCAGAATTGCGCGATTTTGCTTGTTTTAATGAGGGGCACTTTGGTAACTTCACACAAACTCGGTTTTTAACCCCTAAAATGTTCAACACACTTCATCTCCTTCATTTTGAACCCTAGAGCTCTCTCTCATCCTCCATCAATGGAGTTTCTCTCTATCTCCTCTCTATCTCTACCTTCCATAGCTCTAATGGAAATTCTCAAAGGAGGAACATTGCTCTACTCCTCAAGGACTCTCTAGTAAGCCCCATATCTTCTCCATCCCACCAAGATCCGAAGTTAGGAGTTTTGCAAAGATGCTTGGATCGAGAAACGGTTAGGAGGAACGTTGCTCCCCTTGGCGAGAGCTTTCCGGCAACCTACACGGTTTCTCCACCCGACGATTTTTGGAGCTCCGGCGACTTTCCGACGAGGAGCTATGGAAATGTGGTCTTGAGGAACGTTGAAGAGGATGAGACGATCTACGCGATGGCGGATTCGGTTTGCGGAGACATTTTCCGGTGACTACTCCGGCGATTGCTCCGGTGGGTAAATTCTTGATTCTTATCAAATATGTGTGTGTGTGTGTGTGTGTGATTCCCATATTCGGACTAAGATCCTCATAGAAGTGTGATCGTGTAATGTTTGGGGTTTAGGTTGGAAATCCTACGGTAAAAACATGTGAATTTGGGTTAATGTTACGAGTGTGGATTTGTAGATATGCGATTAGTTAGTCACCCATAAATTCATAGACGCCACACGTTCGATTAAAGTCTCGAGTGAGCCTTGAATGACCCTTGTGAGAGCAAATGGTCGTGGAATAGCCGTGAGACACATTTGGGTATACGATTAGTTGAAGGGTGTTGAAAATAGAAATGATCCTTGAACGAGCAGTTGGGAAATAAACTAACTTGTGAGATCGTATGGGACTTGTGAAAAGAAACGTGGTGTCTTACTTTGGTCCTGTCGTGGTTGTCATTGCAGTGATGGTATGGTTTATGTAACCTTCCTTGGTAAGGGCGTAGTAACCTTCAGGAACTTGATCTAGCCTTGGGCTTGTTTTATCAGGATGATCGAAACGACGTTAGATTCACCCAAACATGAAATGAATGAAATGAACGCAATGCACAACCAATACGGGGATGGATCTTACGAGGACCACCTTGGGATAATCTTGAATCCATCACCCGCAAGACATGAAATAAAAACGGGAACGATGACTCATGAATGAAATTGAAGACCACGAATATAATTGAATTGTTTCTATGCTGGAATGTACTTGATCTTTAGGGATTCTTGGCATAGTAAACTTGTGATGACGATCCGGGAATGGACTTGATTTTTAGGGATTCCCAGGATAATATTTGTAACAATGATACGGGATTGATATGTTCTTATGCGGGAATGGACTTGACTTTTAGGGATTCCCGGGATGGTCGCTCCATCCACGGCTTTGTGCACAAATGGGGCTATGTGAGCCCTCCCAATGGCCTTTGGGGAAGACGGATTAGGTTTGACTAGTGTGTTGACGAGCTACTAGATCAACCTTGCCCTATCAACGTTACAACGATACTCGCATGAATACGGAATGGACTTGATTTTTTAGGGATTCTGGGATTCATACCATTTGTGAGCTATAGATAAATACAGGATGGACTTGATTTTTAGGGATCCCGGGATTTATCGGAATTAACAATAAAACATGTATGGGATATACTTGTAATGAAATCCCGCGCACTTGTCATGATGCGATCAATAAACCAATTGGTCACTCAAACATATGATTCTTTGGTAAGGAAGTGGAATAAATGTGAGAATGATGATTTAAATCATATTGGGATAGACTTGTAATGGAATCCCCTTGGCTCTTGATAGTGTGTGATCCTCGGAATGATAAAAGAGCGTTCTCGATAGATTTTGTGGACACCCTTCTTTGTTGTCCCTTGTACTATGTATACACACCTTGGTTAGATATCTTGACACAGTGTCAGTTTAGGATCCTTAGTAGATCCTTAGAGTGGTTGGACTTTAGTTGCTTTAGTCGGACTTGTGAGGTTGTGCCTTTGGTGTTCTTTGAGGTTACGGTTTGGGTTTGATACGATATGCCTTGTCCCTATTGTGCTGTGCTAGGCTTACACTACGTGCACCCTTGGTTCCTTTACTTTTCTTTTAAACCTTGCCGGTGGGCCTTCTGCCCTTAGTAGAGAGTTGGTTGTGATGACTTGAGTTTGAGTTGGATTAGCCTTTGGGCTTGACACTTTTACCTCCCTTACCTTGAGGAGATTAGTAGGTATGCTCGTAGCCCGGTCACTTTTACAGTTCGGTTCGCACTCACTTTACTACTTTACTATTGTTGTTGCTTCTATGGTTGTTCTAGTTCTCTACAGTTTCTACTTGTGCTGGCCCCTCCTAGGCATGCACCACCCGTGCATGTTTGGTAGTGGTCAGGAGTTTATCTACTGAGCCGTGGTATGCTCAGACCTTCATGGTCCCCCCCACAGGTTGTTGTAGAGACGTGTTGAGATTGTTGAGCTTGGAGCCTCGTCAGCTTCCGGGTTTTTAGGGATCGTTGCAGCAGGTTTCACTTGGTACTTTGTTGACTCCCGAGGGTGGGATGTACCCTCACTCTCCTTTCTGTTCAGTACAGTTGTAGCCGTTTGGCATTTGCTCTAGCTTCCGCTTTTCTATTCATATTGTATCATTTGTATCTGGGAATGTTTCTCCCTGCTTTCATTTAAATTGTTTTCAAAAAAATGGTTTGAAAATTCGGGGCGTGACACGTCCAGTTTTGAATTTTCTCCCCTGGATGAGCGAGGCGGATGATACTTTATAGACTTTGATTTCATGATAGAGGGTCAATTGTGGAGGTTTGCAGTTCGCTAGATATTTGTGTTAAACCCTTCATAGAATTATTTTCTTCCCACCGAGATATGATAGCGAGTAGGAATTATTCAGAGATCCTTTCATTCCCTAGTGGTTCGGGAGTGGATTGGTGGTGACATTGGGAGGCGGTTTAGCATCCTCCAAATTTATTGTTCCAGAGTCGATAAGGTCTTGCACCTTGTATTTCAACGTCCAGCAATTTTCTGTATCATGATTGGTTTGGCCAGAATGGTATAAGCATTGGAGATTTGCTCGATGATGGGGAGTAGAAGGATTAGACTGTGGTCGAAAAAGAACGGAGTTTAGATGCCCCGAGGCCATGAGGTACTGGAATACTTCTGACATTGTTATGGACAACGGATAAAAATTATGGTTATTTGGATTTCTTCGTAGATATGACAGAGCATTTGTAGGAAATGTACTCTGAGGTGCCGAACTCTGAAAGTTTTGACTTTGATATGGGTTCGGCGGGTTTTAATACATGCTCTGTGGAAGGTTCTGATATGCACCCTGTGCCAGATAGTATGATTGTTGTTGTTGTTGTTGGGGGTAGCTTGGGTACCCCGGTTGAAAAGAGAATTAATTGCTGGGTCTTGGGACCGGCATGGCTGCTAAAATTTTAGGCTCTTTGGCCTTCTTCCCGAGAGGCTTCTTGGCATATGATACTGAAGTGTCCTCCAACTTGGCATATAGATCAAGGATTTTGACGGTCTTGATACCGTCCTCGATCAATTCCCCCTGTAGGATGATCTCATGAAATGATCTCCCAGTGGAGGTGCAGTTTTTATAATACATCCCCTTGCACGTCTGTACGAAGAAGTGGACATATTTGGAATCGGCAAGAGGAGGGTCGACTTGAGATGCCTAGTTCTTCCACCTGAGAGCATATCTGCAGAAAGTCTCCTCCTATTCTTGATTCATATAGATGAGAAAGAGATGGTCTACTGCCATCTCTGCATTGTGTCAATACTGGTGAAAAAACTCCTGAGATAGGTCTGTCCAGGAACAGAAGCATTTTAGATCCAGGCGGGCGAACCATTGTGCAGCTGCCCGAGTCAGACTGTGTTGAAAAAGGTGCATCATTAACCTTTCGAGATTGGGGTAACCACACAATGCTCCAGAATAGAGGCGTAGATGTGTCATGGGCTCCCCGGCACCATTGTATTTGGAGAAATCTGGGATCTTGAATTTGGATGACAAGATCATGTCCAAATAAAATCAGAGATTTTCGAAGCTGGTCGAAGTATAAGTATTTGGCCCCTGGAGGGATTTGAGTGCATCCTCTAGTTTTTGAACCTTCATGGTCAGAGGTGCATCTTCCCTTTTGTAGGGATCTCATCCAGGTGACTTTCTAAATCATCCTGGGCATACTGGAAACCAGGGAGAACCGAAATATGCTACGACTGGACTGGCAGAGTAACAAATGTAGAAGGCTGTAGAGAGTTCCCCATTAGAAGGATTAGATTTGCAAATGGCATTAGTGGAGCGGGCTGTGGTGCTGCTTGACCGTATACTGCCCCAGTGTTGGATGGCAGCGGATGTGAAGATGACGGGTCAGCCCCGATTGGCTGGATAAGAGATGGGTTCTGGCGTTGAGCCATCAGAGTTTCCATCATAGCTTGCAGATTTTCGACTATCCGACAGACGGCAAGATATTCCTCCATGGGGACTGTCATTGGTTCTCGGGGAGTTTGGTTATTTGTTTCCCCAGTCATTGCTCTGGCAAGGGATCGAGTAATTCTTCTGTATGTATGATCTGGATGAGCTGTGTCTGTACCTGTACGGTAACACTAAGCTCGAATCAGTATACAAGGAGAATGTCTTTGAGGGTTCAAGACGTGCCTCAGATATAGAATCTGGAGGGTGGTCTTGGATTGTAAATTCTTGGGAGATTTTAAAATGACAAGTCTGTAATCTATTTTTGACCAATACCTCTAAAGACGCTGACAATTTATGATATTTAGAAGATATATGCGTAAGAGAAAGTCTTTGGGATGATTGGAGACGTACGGACTTCCTTTTAAATTTAAAATTCAAGACGTACCTCGGACATGGAGTCTGGAGGATTATCTCGGATTTGTAAATTTATTGGGATTTTTTTTTGAAAATGACAAGTCTATAGCCTAATCTCGACCAATATTCCTAAAGATGTTGATGTATTTTATTTTGAAAATTTGGTATTTAACAAATATGTATATAAGGATTCCCTCCGGAATGAAAATGTTTGCCCTAAAATTGTAAGTAGGGTTTTAGATTTGACTCTTTTTTTGGCATTCTATATACATCATGTAGATATGTTGGCTGATAAGTTTACGGTTCCAAAATCTTCAGACCTCTGGCCCTGTGAGGGTACCATCGTAGAGTCGGTGATTTGGTTTGGAGTGCCTCATTTCACCCACAGACTTTTTAGGGTCACGTGAAGTACTATCGGGCCCTCGATTGGGTTGATAAGGGTAGCATCCATTTTGGGCAGTCATGACTTCCATCCAAAATAGAAGATGATGCAAATGATGCATAAAAACTGTACATATGCAATGTGAGTAAGTTTTTCTTTGAAAATGAGGGAAAATCCTTTTACAGTTATATCGAAAGTAAGATATTAGCAGTAAATTGTTTCAGCGCGACAATTTTTATCAGTGCACTTCTTAGCAATGCACCCTATAATATTCCTGAAAAATAATAAACACGATGTAGATGAGTAATATAAGCCGAGAATTAATTGATTTTAAAATTTTGGAAGAAATTTCTTTTTGAAAAAGGTTTCACAAACCGAAATCCTCGAATGTCTGATTGGGCACTCAAAAGTGTAAATCAATACCTTTATTCCCCTTGACTTTTGTGAGTTTTCATTGTTAAAAGATTGTCATTTTGTATGATTTTCATATTGATATCCATTTGAGTTCTTCATGATAAAATAAGCTAAAATAGCATGGCTTTGTAGTTCTTGACATTTAAGTTATTTGCAGGTCATATGGACAAGCAGAAGCAAGGAGAATGGGACTTTGAAGCACAAACATTGAAGAAGAGAATTTGAATTCCCTCAAACATCACACCAATCAATTCCCGAGAAAGAAAAATGTTGTGCTGCTGTAAATGCTGCAAATGCTGCTGTAGATGCTGAAAATGCTGTTGTAGATGTTGAAAGTGCTGCTGTTGCTGTCAAAAGTGTTGTAAAAGTGCTACTATTGTTGTCAAAAGTGCTGTAAAATGTTGATGTTGCTGTCAAAGTGCTATAAAAGGTTGTATTACCGGTAATTCAACATTCTACTACCAGGAGTACAAGAATTAAAGCTGAAAAGTAGAGATACAACACCTCCAACTACTAGTAGTACAAGCTCCAACTACCGGGAGTACAAGAATTAAGAGAATTATAGAAGATACTGAAGCTCCAACTCTTGGTAATACAATTTCTAATAACCGGGAATACAAGAAGGAAGAATGAATTGTAGAGAAATTAAAGCACCAACTCCCGGTAATACAAGCTCCAATTACCGAAAGTATGAGGCTTATTTTTGGGCAGAATCTGAAGTGTGTCCCCCCTGTGTTCACCTGTTCTAAAGTTATTTTTTCATGTTTTCAGTATTTTTTCCCCAAAATTTGGAAGAATTCCTTCTGGAGCCCTAGGGATGGCCTATAAATAAGAGGATATAGGTTCTTTGTAAGGGAGCTGGAGGTTAGACAGCCCGTAGTTTCATTTTCAGCTGTATAGTTAGATTTCCATTATGCAATTCTCATGTTCTTCTTCAATTCAGTGGTTAATTTCAATTCTAGTATTAAATTCGAAGTCTAGTATGTAGTTGTTCTTCTTTCTCTCTTTCTTATTCTCTTTAATTTCAGTAGTTCTTAAGTTTAATTTCATTATTTTATTTTATTCCCTGTTTTTCTTTGATTCATGTATTCCTTAGTTTAAAGGGATTGAATCCAAGGAAGTTGAAG
>NMUG010007190.1:0-12196 GCA_002855965.1 Monotropa hypopitys
TTTTTGCAAACCATGATATTATACTATTGGTATAGTTCCCGTCCTTGAAGCTTTCACAAGTTATAAATTAAAGGAAGGACTTCTTAGCTTGCAAAACATTTAAGGGCTTGCATTGGAAGAAAATCATTCTAAGAGCATCTCAGAAGCAAACAAGAAGAGTAGTTTGCTAGGATTCAATTTGCCTTGTACTTAAAATTGTAAAAGCCATTTTGAGCTTACTTTCAGTTGTATTATTTTAGACCAAGGATCATATCCTTGAGAGGCACATTGATCTTTAGGAGATACTTCACTTATAAGTATCCTCCTTGGACTCTCAACTAGCCAATATCTATAGAGTCCGGTAGTACTTCACCGTGCTACTTGAGAACTCTCCTGAGCATTATATATTTATTCTTTCTGAGAGTTAACAAGGAGTGTGCTTTAACTGTAGCACATCACTTGGCTTTCTATCTTTCCAGCCATACACTTGAACTTCACTGAGTACAAATACCTACTCGGCAAGATTTGAGCATATATCCATTGTGTAATCGAGTGGGAAGGGAACAAGCCCTTGGGTAGAGTCTTAGAGTGTTATAGGCACCAGTTTTCACTTTTGACCTTTACAGTTGTCCCCAAATATACCTATGCCTTGCGGGGTGTAGTCATGACATGCGGTAGTCCTGCAAACCTGTACCTTGCGGGGTGCAGTCAGGGTCGGGACTGACCTTGAAACCTTTACCTTGCGGGGTAGAGTCAGACTCAAGGGAGTCTGGGTGAGTGAGCCTCGACCCAAGAAGGGTCCGAGAAGATAGAGACCGCGTAGACTCTATTGTGGAGGAGATCCCTAGCTTAGGTAGAAGACTAGGAAGAAAGAGACTGCGTGGGCTCTTTAGGAGGATTACATAGTGGATACCGGGGTGCTCTGTAAAAGGAACCACCCCGAAGAGTGGACTAAGCATTTGCTGAACCACTATAAAAATCCTTGTGTCTCTTCTCTTTGTCTCTCATCTCCTCTCCACACTTTACTTACTTGCTAGCACTCTACTTGACTTTTACTTGTTTGATATTTGATAATTTTTAATTTACAGAAGAAACTCAGAAACACCTATTCACCCCCCTCTAGGTGCAATATCAAATTTTGATGATGAAATTTTCTGAGGGGGGAGAGTTGTAACACCCGACTTAGAAAATTTGTATGCAATTTCAATTTAAGCAAGTTTATTTATTATAATCATGTTTTGCTTATTAATTTTCTTGCTTAAAGGTGGTTTTTATACATATATGTTTAATTTTTCCATAGAATGAAGAAGTGAGGAGTTAGTTTTATTTTGGAGGGTTTAGAATCATCATTCACTATTTTTTTGCCCAAACTAATGTTACATTTCTATATAAAAGGGCAGGGGATTCAAGCTTATGTGGGGATGTAGAAAGTTAAACTTGAATTAAGCATGTGAACATCATGAAAGTTGGTGGCAACCAAATTTGAAGTCTAGAAGCCACCATAGATGACCAAGTGTGTACATGTTGAAATAAAGATGTTTTTATTTTAGAGTCAAATAAAATGTGTAATGTGTGAAGATGTAAACATGGTGTGCCAACAACTATTGGTTCCATTCACACATAAGTGTTAAGACTTTATTTTTGTATCTATAAATACTCAAGAGATGTAGTTCAAAAATCAAGTGGAGTGAAGAGAAGAAGAGAGTTAGAGAGGGAGAAAGAAAAATCTCCTCTCCTTTGTATTTTGTTTGTGAGAAAAATAAAAGTGTGGTAGGGTAAATCAAGATCTGCCACACGTAAATGGGAAATCCATATTTACCTGGACATTAGCGAGCAACACAGTACCCATCATCCATTTATTGATACAGAAAATCCACGTCATCAGCAATCCTACATTGCAGATTAGGTCAGCCTTGTGCGGCGTGACATCCAATCACTGTGGTGACTAGTTATCTAGGATGTTAGATGCTAGATCTCGATTAATACAGTTTTCCACGTGTCCAATGTGTCACGACTTGAATTTCCGTAATCTTTTAAATGCAATTCTTTGGTTTCAAAATATAATTTGAGGATCTTTAAATTGGTTTCGATCCCTCGGTCTTGGATTTCTTTTCTCGTCATGTGATTTGGGTGTTGACGAGGTGTTTCGGTAGGTCCTAAAATCATTAGTCGATTGTTATTGACGTTTATGACTTCGCAAAAGGCCACAACGTGGCCCTAGGATGCTTATTCAATGTTTAGAACATGTTGAGAATGTCCGTGGTTGCGTCAGAATGGTTCGCGAATGTTTTGGAGTCATTCTGGGCCATTTCTGGGAGGCTCGTCCGGACGACGGGTTGGTACCGTCCAAACGAAGATAGCAGAAAGGTGGATTTGTGCTTCAGGAGGTTAATGATGCCGATAGTTAGCGTGGTTCGCAATGCGGGTTCGGGTTAGAAAACTTGGCATTGTGTTGGTTTGGGATCCTTAGTAGGTTCTTCGAGTTGTTGTACCTTAGTAGTAAGGTGGGTTGAGTTGATATTATATGTTGTTTTGATTGGACTTAGGATGTTGTACCCTTTGTACTCACTTGAGGTTATGGTTTTGGTTAGACCCATTTGGTTGGCAATACGCCTATGTCACTGTGGCCTTGAGTTAGGTTTACACTACGTGTACTTGGTTTCTTTATTGTTTTCGTACTTTGTTTGTGGACACATAGGCACGCACCGCATGTGCATGCTTGGTAGTAGTTATGGGTTTTCTCACTGAGATGTTGTTTGCTCATACCCTCTTTCTTTTCCTTTTTCTAGTCTGTGTTGCATGGGTAGACGGACTTGGAGTTGGAGTCAGCTGCTGGGTTTTCTAGAGCTTGGCTGTTCAGTTACAGTTGTTCTTCTTGTGCATTTTATTTCAGTTGTACTTTCCTTTGCGTTGTACTTCAGTTTCAGTAGCAGTGTAGTAGGCTTGTACTCGTACCTTCTTTCGCTTTGTACCGTTTCTATGTTTCTACTTGTACTGCTCTGTGATATAATGAGAACTTCAACTAATTGTATCTGGATGGCAAGTGGTTATATCCCCTATTATGATTTAATTTGTATTTCAAAAAAAATATGGTTTGAAAATCTGGGACGTGACAACTTGGTATCAGAGCTTTTGGTTTGAATACCTTGGAGTCATGGGGAGACACTTGTCTCCATGGGTTCTCTTGGTCATTACATTATTCTTCTGTCGTATCGGTGTGCTTGATGTTCTCTATCACATCATGTCCATTGTGTCTTGAGGTATCCTGTTTGTTTGTCTCCTTCCACGAATGTTGAGTTTCTCCATCCTTTGGAAGTTGAGTATTGATCCCTTGTGGCAAGTCTAATTGTCTTACGGTGTTTAGGTGCTCTTGTGTCCTCGTTCTCAGAGACCATGGTGTACCTTTGTGGTTATTGGTTGGTCTTAGGCTCCTCTATTTCGTTAGAGTTGAGGTTGTTGTTGTGGTTACCCCTCGTCTTGTTGTTAGTAAGGCGGAACTTGGGTATTGTTGGCACATTGTATTGGGATTTTGGTGACTTTGGTATTGGTTGGTGATTAGTGGTATTCCTTGGAACCCTTTTTAGTCTCATAGTTGATTGTCTTTCCATAGTGAGGCGTTAACACTCATGTAGTTGTTGGTAAAATAGGCCTTATGGTCCATTCGAGTAGGTGTTTTCTTTTAATTTAGTAGAAATCTTGAGGCGTTACCAAGATTTCCTAGTGTTTTCCTTTAAGGGGTATGACCCGTCGGTCGTATCTCTTTGCGGGATTGAATTATGTGTGCCCATTTTAGATTCTGTATTGAGAAAGAAATCATTGGTGTCATTTGGAAAACTTTGCATTGTTCCTTGCCTCGTTGGTCGGGAGGTGGAATCTTGATTGTAGTGGCATGTCGCTTTAGTTCTTCGCCTGTGGACTTGAGACGTAGATTGGCGTTAGTTTTGTCATTGGTGTTTTCTCTAATCTTATCATGTCAGTTGTATACTTCTTGCGCTCGTTCCTTACCTTGTGGTTTGGAGGGGAAAAGTTTGAGCTTTAGCGGCATGGTAAGTTCAGTCTCTTGTGACTTAGTTATCGTTGGTGTTGAAATCTCCTATTGGAGTCTCTCAAGTTTGGAAGAATTGGCTGTTTTCTGTGGTTAGGGCGTGAGTTCCCTTGAGGTTATTGGGATTTAGGCATATCGTCCCGTTTGAGTTTGTGCCCTTCCGTAGTCTTGTGAAGATCCTTGAGGTGTCACCGAGATTGTGGGATACTTCCATTTAAGGGGCATGACCCATTGGTCATAGATCTTCGTAAGATCACCTTATTTTTGTTGGCCATAAGTCTAAGTTGAGGTATTAGAGTTGTTTTGTGCTAACCACTGGTTAAGGTGTGATTCGGGATGCATTCGTCCTCGGCTAGATGTTTTATATTGTGGTGAGAATAGTTAAGTTGATCATTTGGAGTCCTATATTCGGTGGTCGTGCATTGGCCTTAGATGTATTTGTGCGCGACGACCTAGTCAATCGAGGAACGTGTGTGTTCTTACTGTAATCGTCTTCGTAGTTTCTTGTTAGATGATTTGATTAAGGCCAACCCTTGGTTCATTAGGATTTGTGAGACCCGCCATATGTTCACCATTGTTAGTATTGATATCAGAGTAGCGCAGTAGAAGCGTGGTAGGGGTACGATTGCGATGGCATGAAGAAACATTCCTTTAGTCTTGAAATCACCTTTGGAGAAGAAATTCTTTCTCCACTCCTTTCCGTGTAACATTGCGAATAACAGTTCGAGTAGTGGTCTTGGATAGCGTGTTGGTTTCCCAACCTATTTCCCGATTTTTTAAAATCTTGTACCCGGGCCACTTGGTTTGTAGGGTTCTAAATGTAGAACGATGAATTCGGCTTGCAAATCTTATTTTTATGGGTTAACTTTCCACTCGTTAGTATTCTTGAGCATTGGATTGATGTTCCCCCTTATGTCTGTTGTTTTTGTTATGCTTGTCTCGCACTTAGTTGTGAAATTTGTCGACTCTTGGATAGCATCCCATTGACTTCTTAGTGTATGAGGTGTGTATTGGAACCCCAAGAAGTTCTTGGTGGTATATCGTCCGAGTTACGTCTCAAGTTACGAATCACCCATGTAGTAGGTTATTTTGTTCCGATGTTTTAGTGGGTGACATTTGTTGATCTCGTCTCATTTTAGTTCCGATGGAAATTCCTCTTGTTCGGAGGATTGAGTGTTTGATGTTTATCACTCTAGCGTTGTTGCTTCCTTGGTTCAATTTTTTGTAGCCCCAATTTTGGTTGCGAAATTCCAGTGGAATTGAAATGTTTTCCATTCCGTTCGTTATGCTTTGCGTTGAACGTGGTGTCGATCGTTGGAAAGAAGTTCGTGGACTTAAAACGTGTGTATCCGTTTGGTCGTGGGAAAGTTGGGTACGAATGCATATTATGGTCTAGACTCGGTGTGAGTTGAGTGCCATGTTGTTTGGGCTTGGCACTTGTATATTTTGGCGTGCGTGGGTGCGTGAGTATTTCTCTTGGTTATGCGATATACGTTTGACGTGGTGGATTGGTTTGAGAAGAGCTACTGGCCGGGGCGTCTCAAAACAAATCACTAATGTCATATAGGTACCACACTAGGACGTGTGTGTTTAGTGTGGTGTGTTCTTTGGCTCATGAGTTTGGAGCATTTTCATGCGTTGCATTTATTTCGGTTAGTACGTGGGTGTTGGTGCGATGATGTATCCTCGCTAGTTATGATTCGATAAGCATTCATGTAAACAGTCTTAAGGTGTGTCGACGTGTCCTTGCCGTGTCTGCGTGTCCTCGACGTGTCCTTGGTGTATCGGCATGTTTTTAGCGTATCCTCATATATCGGGGTACCCGTAGTGTGATTGTTGGCTTATGGCGAATGACGAAGCTAGAATTACTCGTGTGCGAGTTTGTAGAACCAATTCGTTCCCCGTTGTAAATGTAGTAGCAAGAAGATTGTTGGTCTATTGTTCTTAGAAAGACTAATCTCTTATGGGATCCTCCGTCGCTTGTATCTTTAACAAGATATTTTTTGTGTTGGCGTGTCCACACTTTATCGGGAGTTATCCTTTTTATTCTTTAGTGTGGCACGTTGGTCTTCTCAAGTTGGTGTTCCTCGATGGAAATCTTTACATGTTGGATTGAGCATTCGAACGTCCGTATCGGATTCATGCGTTTTAATTAACCTCACTACCGTTCTTGTTGGGATCCAACTCTTGAGGAGTCTGTTGTGGAAAGGTATTTTGATTTCGATTCGTTGTTGAGGAGTGAACTCGTGATCTCGTTAGTCGGATGATTTGTTCTCATCCCCTCTTTTTTCCTACTTAATTTCGAGGACGAAATTTCTATAAGGGGTATGAGATGTAACGACATAGAATTTCAAATGTAAATTTTAAATGGAAAAGTGTTCTTTTATAATAGTCAACTGATGATTGATGGAGTTTGGGGTCCAATAAATGATAATCCAGTGGTTTAAAGTGGTAAGGATACCCGGTATGGAGTTAGTATGATTTTAGGTCATTCCAGCATTGTGCCGAGGGTCTCCTAGGCCCATTGTGACGTCGAAATGTTTTCTGAACGTGAATACATTCTTCACCAATGTTGTAGAGAATCTCGTTAAAAATCCAACGCAACTTGAATCGTCTCAATCAGAGTCTGGACGAAGAAGTTATGACCGAAATACTTTCAGAGGTTTCATCTGCAACTCTTAAAATTTCCTCAAGGAGACCGATCCCCCGTACCGCTGCAGACCGGTCGGGATTGGTCAGTAGGCTCAACAATGTTGAGGAGACCGGTCCCCCGAGCCACTGCATACCTATCCCCTCTGGCCAGTTCGAAAAATGTTGGGTTAAATGAAGGGCATTGTTGTCATTTCAAGTAGGGGTCCTATATATATGATCCTTGTGCGTGGGAACGGCATTTTCAGCCCAGAATTCACTCCCTCACTCTCTCTCTATGTGTAAGTCTCTCCTCCCTTTCTCTCAAACTCTTTTTTCATTCTTCTCTCCCTTGATTTCTTGGTTATTGCTTGGGTTTTGTAGATTTTGTTACTCATTAACATTGACAAGGGCTTCCCGATCTACACGTCTACGGTCTCGGTTCGTGGTGGTGTGTAGGACGTTTCCGGCGACCTCGGAACTCCGGCGAATCTCCGGTGGGTAAATTCTTAGCTATTACTAAGTATGTGTGTGTGTGTGTACATAGGCTTAATTTTGGTAATCATTTTTATGTGCATTGCATTTGATAACTTAGGGTTTAATCAAACGGAATTAAGTGGTGACCTTGGACCCATTAATTGTTCGATAGAATGCCCTAGAGGCTTAGGCACACCACATGTTCGACGAAATTTCCGTGATGAGAGCGACTTGTAGTTTTGGTGACTTATAGGTTGATTGGTGGCCATTGGAATTAGGGGCCACCAAGTGTTTGATAAATTACCCACGTGAACCTTGGGTCGTGCCTTGGAGAATTCGGCACCGTTAAGTTATTGTAGGACTTGTGTGGTTACGTGTTTAGTCACCTTGGGTCCGTATGACCACCGTAGGGTCTATGAGATTTAGTGTGTACCAAGTGTCTGACGATTGATTCTCGTTGGGTGTTGTAGTGAAGGCGAATCGTTTAAATGATCCGGTTGGGTGGTAGAGTCATGAGTATGATTGCGTAAACATCTTGAGTACCCTTGAAAGTATTGGCCTTGTTGGTCTCGTTACCCTTATTGGAATTGGTCAAGGTTGAATTTGTATCCATAGAACTCACTGGAAAACTTAATGAACTCTAATACGGAAGATGTGCCCCACGAGGGCTACTCGCGTTCAACCTATAATCTATTGCTTGGGAAACCCGTAATGAATGGAAATGACATCGAGTAGGTTGACGTGGAATGATGTGGTTTGTTAGCCTTGGTTTGGCATGTTAGAAACGATATGAGAATATGAAACGAAATCATTTAGCACCGTGGAAATCATGGGGTACCGGGGGCCCTCCCTTGAGTTTGGGGAAACACCGGAGTGTTAGGCGGGAATAGGTTGCGGCCGGACTTCCCTGGATGGTCGCACCATCCACGACATTATGCACAACGGGAATAGACGGATGTTGGACTTCCCCGGTGGTCGCGCCACCACGTTGAGCATAATGGGGGCGTAGCATAGCCCTCCCAATGGGTTGGGGAATCACGAGGGAAAAGGATAGTGTGCCGACGACCACTCTACCAGACCCAATCCAATATGAAACGAATCGCGAAAACTTGATGAATGAAATTTGGGATAACTTGGATGGGTCTTGATTAGATGCCTCCACGGAGTATCCATGTTTTGAAAAGTTGGGATAACTTGGATGAGTCTTACAAGATGCCTCCACGGAGTATCCATGTTGCAAAATGTAAGAACTTCCTAATGTGAAAGAAAATGATGAAATTCCAATATCTCCATAGTATGGGCTATGGAGGGTGAATCCGAAATGAGAACATATTACCCACCTCAAATATGAGAAAGTTAGGAATGGAAAGATGGGAAGGAACGAAATGAATATCACAAATATCCAATGTGTTATGCGAATCAAATACTTGGCTAACGATGGCGCCTTACTTTGGAATGCCTTGATTAGGGATTCCCTTACTTGATACATCTTGAAATAAGGAACGAAACGTGAGTATACCTAAGTGTTAGATAACGGAGAATGAACACTTATATCATTTATTAGAGGACTCTTGATTAGTTGTCCCTTGAGTCACTTATCTCACTTATTTTGCGGGCTCTTGTCTAGTTTCCCATTGAAGTCTCCTATTGAACTCGAATGGAACGATTAGTAACGCGTAATAAGAAAAGAATGAAAGATCTCAAATACCCAATATGGCATATAAATCCAACACTTAATGATGACGATAGTTGGCGTGGTTTGCAATGTGGGTTCGGGTTAGATAACTTGGCATTGTGTTGGTTTGGGATCCTTAGTAGGTTCTTCGAGTTGTTGTAACTTAATAGTAAGGTGGGTTGAGTTGAGATTAGATGTTGTTTTGATTAGACTTAGGATGTTGTACCCTTTGTACTCACTTGAGGTTACGGTTTTGGTTAGACCCATTTGGTTGGCAATACGCCTATGTCACTGTGACCTTGAGTTAGGTTTACACTACGTGCACTTGGTTTCTTTACTGTTTTCATACTTTGTTTGTAGACACGTAGGCACGCACCACATGTGCATGCTTGGTAGTAGTTAGGGGTTTTCTCACTGAGTTGTTGTTTGCTCAGACCCTCTTTCTTTTCCTTTTTTTGGTCTGTGTTGCAGGGCTAGACGGACTTGGAGTTGGAATCAGCTGCTAAGTTTTCTGGAGCTTGGATGTTCAGTTACAGTTGTTATTCTTGTGCATTTTATTTGAGTTGTACTTTCCTTTGCGTTGTACTTCAGTTTCAGTAGCAGTGTAGTAGGCTTGTACTCGTACCTTCTTCCGCTTTGTACCGTTTCTATGTTTCCACTTGTACTGCTCTATGATGTAATGAGAACTTCAACTGATTGTATCTGGATGGCAAGTGGTTATATCCCCTATTATGATTTAATTTGTATTTCAAAAAAAATTATGGTTTGAAAATACGGGACGTGAGATACCCATAGTGGTATATCGAAATACTCTAAAAGGAAAACGGACCAGAAGGCTCTATATATCGATATACTCCTAAGGAGTATATCGAAATACCACTGAAGCGAAATAGATCAGAGGACTATGCGTATCGATATGCACCTATGTGCATATCGAAATGCAAACATTTCGATATAGAACATAAGAGATCCTATTTCGATATATACCCCGTGCATATCGAAATATGCAAAGAAGAAAGGGAGGTAGAGAACTTTGTATATCGAAATACACTTGGAGTGTATTTCGATATACAACTCACTGTGGGGGAATTGCAAAGGAGTATTTTGATATACTCCCCTAGAGTATATCGAAATGTTCAGTGCCCAGCCCAGACTTGCATATCAAAATACAATGGGATGGGGCCAACGAGCATATCGAAATGAAGGAGGAAATTGGGAAGATTTAATCACTTGAAATGTGATTGCCGAATACTCGTCGCAATCACCCGAACATCCACAAATACATTGGATTTCCTTATCGAGCATACCAAACTCCTTGTAATTCAACAATTACTTCGGGGAGGCTCGGGAATTCAATCAATTAGATAATAATTGATTTTTAATAGAAATATTAATTTAAAAGGATTAATAAGGAATTTCCTCTAATAAACTTGAAGGGAATTAAATAAATAAATAAATATTCTCAAGAGTAATAAAAAGGGAAATTATATTAATAATTTTCGAACCATTATAGGATGGCCTTGTGCGGTCGACATCCCCCATTGCGGCACCTAGTTACTCAGTACGAGAAAGGTGTCCGACAACGTGTACATGTGTCGATCAGTCGGTGGACGGTGGATGTCACACGTGTCAGGCCACCATTATCGAAAAAGGTATCCAGAGTTCCAAGAATAATAAAAGGTGCACTACATTTCCTTGTGTCGGGTAATCTAGGCAGACGTCTGTCAAATTATAGCAGAATCAAGGAAAAAGAGACGAGAAGTCCAATACAGCTCTCAATTACTAGCGAGAAGATGGTAATCCGAAAGATCAATATATAAGCCAAAGTTCAACCAACTAGAAAAAATACATGCTTTTTTGCCCTCACAGCTACCACCTTGTGCTTTCATACGGTTTTCTTTGATAAATGATTAACTTAGTCATCGGAGAGTCTTTCGACCACTAGTAGTAGAAGGTCCTCTAACTCTTTTTTATGAGTACACAGACAGGGAGGAGCGCAAACAGACTAGCAGAGTGACTAGTCGGATACAGAAAGTTCATTCAGAAGACGTTTATCGACAAAGGTAATCAGTTCCATATTTCATCCCAGCACAGTTTGTTTATGTTTCAATTCATTTTCTTCATCTTATATACCAATAGTGTGTGAGTGATACTCCTTCACCAACATTATCTCTAGCATAGGCAACATAGAAAGATCTAGATGTAATGAAGGATCCGTTCCAAGGTTATAGCCTTGAGGACAGAGGGAGGAGTTATTATGTGCGACATAAGTGGTGGTGCTCTGATTTGTTATTTGTTAAGCAAGTATTATTTGTTAGTTGCTAACAAGTCGAGGAGAAATAGTCTTCCTTACATTCAGCAAGTAGATGCAATTTCTTTTTCTATTTTGTTGCTAGTCCTATTTTCATGTAATTCAGTTGTCCTATATAAGATGATGGAGATATGAATAAAATTATGACATCCATTATTCTTCGTTCAACTTTGAAGTTGTACAGAGCTCACAGTTTAATTGAGTTTGAACATAGGTTCAAGCAAAAAGAAGCACCTACATTAAGAGGGCACATGAACCAAAGGCTGAATTGCCCAAAACTAGAGTGAGCAAAATTAAATCTAATAGAATTGAACAAATAGTGTCATCAATCTAAGAAAGTCGTCCCTTGCATTCATATTGCTCAATCTCCCAAACTTCATGACTTAAAAGGAAAAACATATGAACAAGCCTACCATAAAAATCCAAAGACTTACAAGGAAACACACATCCTAGAAGAAAGAAAGAAATTAAGGGAATCAGACGACACCCTTCAGTAACGAGAGGATGAACAATTAGACTTGTGATAGCTGCATCTCAGGCTTTTGATTCTTCTGATCATCACTAGTCTTTGTCTTTGGAGTTGAACTGTAGTACGTTGCATAGAGAGCAAGCTGGGCAAATGCAAATATGGCTCCAACACCGTTGCCAGTCTACAACAGAAGGCAACAAAACTATTTAAGAACAGAAAAACAAAAAATGGGAAAGAAAAGTTTTACATAATCTAGTTCTTTTGCATCTACCAAACTTTCCATAATTTGGACATCTTACCAAGATGTACCAGTCAATCCTCATGGTAGGGGGAATCTTAATAAGAGCATAGCTCGCCCAGATAGCACCATTTGAGAAAGCGGCCACAGAGAGCCAAAAGGGCATAAATTCCACACTTTTGGTCTTGATAACTTTAGCCTGTTCATAGAAAGAAATCAGCAAAAATTAATGATATATCATGGCGTGTTTGTTTTCATGATGTACATTAAAACTTGTAGAAGTAGGAGATTTGGTGAAGTAGACATACCATGATGGTAAGAGGGGAGGAATACAGAATCAGTCCAAATACGACTGAGAAAACACCGACGATAAT
>NMUG010007191.1:0-12194 GCA_002855965.1 Monotropa hypopitys
GTTTTAGAAGGAACGAGGCCGGACCAAACCGGACTGGACCGAAATACAATTACATATATATTTTACAATATATATATATATATATTACAAAAAAATACATATGTTTTACAAAAAAGTATATTTTTTTACAAAAAAATATATTTTTTTTACAAAAAAATGCAAAATATATGTATTTTGCAAAATATATTTTTGGTCAATGTTATTTAATAACCAAAACTAAAATGAGTAGTTCTATTAACAACCACTTAAATGCTAAATACAACCCATGTTTTTTTGTACATTCGGAAACTAACTTCCGAATGATTTTTTTACAATTTTTTGAACTGTTCGGAAACTAATTTCCGAAATGTTTTGAACACTTCGGAAACTAAAATCCAAAATAACCTATTTCGTTCGGAAGTTTGTTTCCGAAGCGGAAACCGTGAGCTGTATTTAGCATTTAAGTGGTTGTATATAGAACCACCCAACTAAAATACATATATATTTTACAATATATATATATTTCAAAAAAATATAATTTTTTTGAAAAAAATGAGAAAAATATATTTTTTTGAAAAAAATTTGAACAAACCGAAACCAGACCGAAACCGGACCGAAACCGACCAAACCGAACCGGACCAAACCGATTTAATACGGTCCGGTTTCGGTTTACATGTTCTCAAACCGATTTAATCGGTTTGGTCCGAGATTTTATGCCAAACCGGACCAAACCGGACCAATTTCACCCCTACTTTCCCCCACACATGACAAAGTTATTAAAATCTCCATAGCTTATCCTTCATCAATCACTATTTGCATCATAGGAATGAGTGTAAGTTTGTAACTCAACAATGATATCAGCCAGAGAATTATGACTTAGTTGTCCTTTTGAACCTAGATCTTGGGATCTCCAGTCAACTAGGTGGGATTTCCGTTATAACTTTTTTCATCTTTGTAGGCTTTAAACCCATTCATTTGGATGCTTTTTCAACTAACTCTCTTGTTAACTCTTTGGTTAGCGGATCCGCAACATTGTCCTTTGACTTAACATAGTCAATAGTGACAATACCTCGTGAGAGTAGTTGTCTAATGGAATTATGCCGTCTTCTAATATGTCGAGACTTTCCATTATACATATTGCTCTGTGCCCTGCCAATGGCTGCTTAACTGTCACAATGTATCGTTATTGCAGACACAGGCTTTGACTATCTTGGAATATCTTCTACAAACTGTCATAGCCACTCGGCTTCTTCAGTTGCTTTATCTAGAGCAATAAACTCAGATTCCATAGTAGATCTTGCAATACAAGTTTGTTTGGAAGATTTCCAAGACACAACTGCACCACCGAGAGTAAACATGTATCCACTAGTAGATTTGGAATCGGTCACATCTGATATCCAATTTGCATCCGAATATCCTTCGATTACAGGTGGATGTCTAGTATAGTGGATACCAAAATCTCGAGTGTATCTCAAATAGTGTAGAACCCTATAGATAGCTCTCCAGTGTGCAGCTCCCAGATTACTTGTGTAGCGACTAAGTCTGCTAACTGAGTATGCTATATCTGGTCTTGTAAAAGTCATCAGATACATGAGACTTCTAATTATTCTAGAATATTCTAGCTGTGACACAGCTTCCCCATTATTCTTTGATAATCGGATACTCAAATCCATCGGTGTTCTAACAATGGTGGTATAAGAACTATTGAACTTGTCAAGTATTTTATCCATATAATGTGATTGGGATAACACGAGTCCTTCTGGTATTTGTGTAATCTTTATGCCCAAAATCACATCTGCCAGGCCCATATCCTTCATGTCGAACTTAGAGTTCAACAAGTTCTTAGTGGCTTTAACTATTTTGTCGGTACTTCCGACAATAAGCATGTCATCAACGTAAAGACATAAGATGACATAACCATCTTTAGTATCCTTAACCTAAACACACTTATCACATTCATTTATCCTAAAGCCACTTGAAAGCATGACACTGTCAAATTTCTCATTCCATTGTTTTGGTGCTTGTTTTAATCCATACAAAGATTTGACAAGTCTACACACCTTTTCTTTTTGGCCTGGAGTGGAGAAACCCTCAAGTTGCTCCATATATATCTCTTCTTGTAGATCTCCATTAAGAAAAGCCGTCTTTACATCCATTTGATGTATTTCCAAATTTCGTAGTGCTACTATAGCAAGTATCATCCGGATGGAAGTTATTTTCGTAACAGGAGAATATGTACCAAAGTAATCAAGGCCTTCTTTTTGCCTATATCCTTTGATTACTAACCTGGCTTTGTATTTATTAATGGTGCCATCGGCTTTCATCTTCTTCTTGAAAATCCACTTACAACCCAAAGCCTTGCTTCCTTGTGGAAGAACCACTAATTCCCAAGTATGATTCTGTAAGATAGAATCAATTTCATTTTTGATTGCTTCTTTCCATAAAGGAGCATCAGGAGAAGACACGGTTTCCTTATAGGTGCTTGGATCACCTTCTATCAAGTATGTTAGAAAGTCAGGACCAAAACTCTTCTCAGTTCTGGCTCGTTTGCTTCTTCGAAGCTCCTCTACTTCTTCATCATCTTGATGATTTGAACTCTCAGGGACATTTGTGTCTCGAGTTTATTTAACCAGATTCTCAAGACTAATAGTCTTGCAAGGAAACACATCTTTAAAGAAATATACATTCCTTGACACCATAATTCTGTTATTGTGTATATCATTTATCGTAGAATGATGTACCAGAAATCTATATGCACTACTATTTTATACATATTCGATAAACACACAATCAACGATATTTGGACCGATTTTTACCGCCTTAGGAGGAGTATCGCAACTTTGGCTAAACATCCCCACATTCGTAAGTATTTATATGAGGGTTTTCTTCCAGTGCAAAGTTCATAAGGAGACTTCTCACTATCCTTGCGTAGTACCTTATTCAAAAGGTAATTTACGGTTAGGATAGCATCTCTCCATAAGTTCTGTGATACTTCAGAACTTATCAACATGGCATTCATCATTTTTTTCAACGTACGGTTCTTACGCTCAGCAACTCCGTTCTGCTGAGGTGAGTAAGGATCCGTTATTTGATGAATAATTCCATGTTGTGCACAGAAAACACCGAAAGGCACTTCATACTCGCCACCATGGTCACTTCGAAGAATTTTAATCTTCTTAGTGAGTTGATTTTCAACTTCATTCTTGTAAAGAATGAATTTATCAACTGCCTCATCCTTGCTTTTAAGCAAATATACATAGCAGTACTTGGTGCTGTCATCAATAAATGTAATGAAATATTTATTGCTGCTCCGTTCGTGGACCATTTTCAAATCACACATATCATTGTGTACTAGGCCTAATAGCTCGGTGCTTCATTTAACTTGTTGAAATGAAGACCGAGTCATTTTGCTTTTAACACATATTTCACATTTATGAGTTGAATCAATCTTTAATTTTGGTAGATGGTCAAGATTACTTAGTCTATGCAAAGAATTGTAATTTACGTAACCTAATCTACCATGCCATAATGAAGGAGACTCAAGCATATAAGTAGAAGGAGTAGCATCATTCTTATTCATCTTAAGTGGGAATACAATAGAGATTACACCGAGTTTAAATAAACCATCCATCATGTAACCCTTCCCCACAAATACTCCTGCCTTAGTCAGCACCACCTTGTCTGCTTCAAATACTAAGCGGAGTCCATGTTTGATCAGCAAAGATCCAGATATTAAATTCTTTCGGATCTCAGGTACGTACATCACATCATTCAGTGTGAGATTAATGTTGGAAGTCAGCTTCCGGATTACTTTTCCAACTCCCTGAACCTCCGATGTAGCAAAATTCCCCATATACATCTTGTCACCATTTGTTACTGGTGTGAATGAAAAGAACACTGCCTTATCAAAACAGACATGGCGTGTGGCGCCAGTGTCTATCCACCACTCCTTTGGATGAGCAGCCACCAAACAGACTTCAGAGACCATGGCGTTGATATTCATCATAGAGATGTCATTGGAGATTCCCTCCGTCACATTTGCCTGGGGACGAGCCTTCTTTGGCTTCCTGCACTCGTTGGACCGGTGCCCTGTCTTACCGCAATTGTAGCAGTTCTCCTAGAATTTTTGCTGAGCATTGGGTTTTATCGAGATCCCACCAACAGGCTTCAGCTTTCCATTTGGTTATTTTTTCATAACAACCTTATTCTTCTCCTTGTAGGAAGGCTTTCCCTTCCTAGGACCAGCACTTTGACCATGCTCGATCACATGAGCTACTAAATGTCTTTCATTTCTGACATTATCCTGCTCAATTCGCAGCTTTGTCACTAGTGTTTCGAAGGTCATCTCCTTCATTTTATGCTGTAAATATCCCTAGAATGTCTTCCAAGAAGGAGGCAACTTGTGGATAGCAGTAGCCACTTGAAGGGACTCAGCCATGTGCAATCCCTCTCCTTGCATCTGTTGCAGAAGCACTTGGTACTCCTGCACTTGGCCACAGAGCGTGAGTCCACCATCACAAAGTCCATCATCTTGCTTGCCAAGAATTTCCTTGAGACTGCGCCATCAACTTTGTATTTCTTTTCCAGGGACTCCTAGAGTTTCTTGGCTGTCTTTTTGACTTGATATACCATATAAAGGGAATTATCAAGTCCGTCCAGTACGTAATTACAGCATAAAAAATCCGCACTTATCCACTGGTCATAATCCATCCGCTTTTGCACATGCGTATCATCCTCAGCGATGACCGGTGCCGACTCTGACAAGAACCTCGCAAGACCCATAGTCGTAAGGTAGAATACCATTTTGTTCTACCACGTTTTAAAGTCCGGACCCATAAACTTATCCAGTCGAATTGTATGATTCACTGGAAAAGTTGCCGAAAATGATGGCAGTGATGCCGAGCCTAAAGGCCTAGGCAAATTCAAATGTGGCAGGGACGCCGAGCCCAAAAGCCTAAGCAAATCCACTAGTATCGTGCCCATGTTAATTGTATTAGTGGCATTGGTCGGCAAAGCATCTGCAGCCAAAGGAGCATTCTAGTTGACAAGAACATTGTTCCCATTTTCATTGTTGTTTGTCATTTGTAAGCAGTGCTTCAAAACAAACTGTAATTAGTTCACAAAAACAAGCAAAATTTTCAAGATTGAATTATAGATTGTAAAATTAATCTGAACAAAATTTCCAGAACTGTTTTATATCAGACAAAAAAAAAAACGAAAACAGGATGTTTTAGGATGAACAAACTAACTGTATTATCAGAAGTGATATAATGAAGAGAACAAATGATGTAAACACTTTTCCTTCAAATCAGAAAGCAGAACGCAAGTACTTTTATGCTTTGGAAAAAATGTAAAGTACTGTGAACAGCAACAAATTTTCTTTTCTTTTGCACAATAGAATGTTTTCCTATCTGTTGATTGTTCTTCAACCAATTACATGAATTACGCAAACGAAACCTATCTGTCGTAAGGACAAATACCCTAAACAGAATTCGGTTTAAGATTGTAGGAGATATTCCCAAAAATCTGCAGAAGCTTTGTTAATGTATGTGAACTCTGCATAAAACTGTTAGCAAACATTAGGGAAACAAAAAATCTGCAAAAATAAATATAAGGTAAAACCAAAAATCTTCAGAAATTTCGTTAGCAAACGAAGAATGAATTTAACGTCACCGAAGGTCTGTATTGAACACAGTGGCCTTAAACCGAATTCGCCACCTCCTCTGACTGCGTGAGGGTTTTCCTGTGTCTGATTCCCAGGATACAATCAGTGTTTGAATTTGTATCGCACTTTTTACAAAATCATCTGGCAAACTATGTGTAGAACTGAACAGCCCTCTGTAGTACACGAGGGGATACTGGACGAGATAGAAACGAATGTATATTGTTGGAGTACCTTTGAACAGTATACTGAAACAAAAGGGGTGGATGATTGAACTCCAATGAGAGCGTATTGACAAAATTTTTCATTGTCACTGATTGATGGCATGAAGCATCAATTTATTGACCACAATATGTAATGTTTTTCAGCCTTTTGATTGCAAACATTTCAATTGATACCAAATGTGAAACGTTTTCTGCAATTTAATTCAAAACATTTTCATTGCAATTTAATTTCATCCATTTCATATGAGAACAAGTCAGCTGCTGTGGCGGCTGGGTCTGTAGCATTGCAAACCCTAACGGACCCAGATTGCGCTTTCGCACACAGCTGGATGGATTGGGCTGCTTTCGCACACTGGATTGGGCTTCGTAGGCTAGCCCCATCAAATTCGAAATGAATTTTGTCCAAAAAAGATTAACTCCAGGCACGGAACCACGGACGTGGGATGCGGGCTCGGGCACGGCCGGGCGGGCGGGCGGCGGCGGCACTCGTGTTTGTGTGCGTGTGTAGGAAAATAAACGATGCACACATCACCTTAGTTTCTTCTTACTTGGTTGTGACACTAAGTCACACACTACAATAAATAAACCTATCATCAACCCATCCATTTTCCAATGTGGGACACAACTTAAAAAGGGTACTCCCCTCAATCGTCTCGAACCGACTTTGCACGCCAATATCTCATTCATCTTTCAACGGATTTTATTGATTCTTTTTTTCTAATTGAACTCCTATCCTAGGAGTATCCAACGAATCCAAAAATTTCTTAATCGGAGATCAATTCTCTCGGGAATTAATTTTCCAAAATCCGGGAAAACACAAATTTTCCCAACAGTTTGCCCATCTGATATATGGGGTGCAGTGGATCATCTTATAGGATGTTAATGGAGTTGAAGACTGAACTTGATACAACAACAAAAAAATGGAAGAGCTAACAATTATATTCTTATAGTAAAAATGAGGTTAATCCCTCAAACATTCCAATCATGTCACCAAAACAACACCAACACATGGGTTCCTAGCATCTATTTTCCAATGACGATGTGTTGAGGTACTATTTTCATTGTTTTATCCATTAGTTTTTGTATCAACCTAGAAATTTATAGTTTTTCCGGAATATTTTATGATTTATTGAATTTATTTTATGATTATGAAAGGAAAATATTAGAGTTATTCATGAAAAATATGATTCAGAGTTGTATTGAATGTTTTTTGAGTATCACGAGTTGATTTGATGCATTTTGGGAAGGTTCGGAGCTAAAATGGTAAAAGGAAATTTTTTGGAGTTTAGCCTCTTATTTTCGGAAATCACATAGTGATTTTCGATAGTGGTGGCGTGTGGAAGCGACTGGTAAGGAAGAGATTGCATTTCCAAAAAATAAAACTCCTATTTTTGATAGTTGTAAGAGAGTGAGTGAGCATGAGAGATCTAGAGAGCTTGGTTTTCGAAAATGCTCTTCCCATTTCCGGTAGTTGGAGGGATTGCAGGAGGTTGAGAGAATCCAGAAGCTACCATTTCTAGTAGTAGCCCCTTTATTTCTGATAATTACCCTCTTTCCCGTGCTATTTCTGATACTTTTCCTCCTCTCTCTTCCAGAAATCTTAGTGGTTCCCTTCCTCGTTCCTCTTCTGGTTTCTAGTAATTGGGATCCCTCCCTCCTGATTTTTGGTAGTCCAGATGATGTTCCTTCTCTTTTTTTTTGTGATTTTCGATAATGGCTTACCCCTCCCCTCTGATTTCCGGTAATGCATATGTGTTTCGGGTCGACCCATTTGGATATAAATACATATCTTATACATTCTAAATATATTGTTAATATCAATCTCTCTAAACCCATATTAGACCTAAATCACAACACTCTCTCATCAAATCACCTCCTCTTTCTATCTTCTCTCTTTCCTATCTCATCATCTAGAGAGATTTGGAGTTTCCATGACATATGCGGGATGTTCCGAAAGGAAGATTTGTGGTTCTAGGATGGAAGCTCTCAATGGTGATATTGAGGAGGAAATGTGAAGGTGTCCTCATCCGGCGGCCAAGGCAGTGAATGGGGCCGTCCCAATCAGCAAGGCATGTTTTGCTGATGCGACAACTTGTTTAGTCGGGGGCGTGGCCGAGGCTTGCGAGATGGGGGCGTCTTTGGGGGTATCTATTCCTTCCGAGGTACAGTCTTTAATTAAGGCTGTTATGGAGAAGAGGCAGACTTTAGTAATGAAGGCATTATTTGCCTGTGGGTAATTAATTTAGGTTATCGTGCTATCTTAGGGGCTGGTTTTCAGGTGATCTTGAGTCCTATGTTCAGTATCCTACCTTACATGGTTTCGGGGGTTTTGTAGGGGCTTTGGTGGTCTTTGTTGGTGTCCTGGGCGTGCAGACAGTCAATTCTTTGTAATCGTTTCTCTTTATTAATAATATTTCTTCTGCTTTCCAAAAAAAAACGTAGTAGATTGTCAAGAGCTCAACCCATCCATCTACTTTGTTTCTTCATTCACAAAAACCCTCACCTAGGTTTCTTGGAGTCTTTTATGCTAAGGTAAGGATTTCTATACCATTGATGAGTATATGCGTGTTTCTTTCTTTCCCCGCCTTTCCTAACTTTATTCATGAAGTTTCTTGGGTTTGTTTTGATTCTAGAAGTCATTTAACCTAGGGTTTCACTTTTTTTTATAAATTCCTTGAGTAATCAAAACGGTTTTTGTTGAATAGGGTGATTGAGTCCATCAATTTCAAGTTTTACCATGTTGATTTTAAAAACACCATTTTTTGGAAACCATATGTCACACCCATTCCATCTTGATAAATGAAATAGAAATCATGGAGGTTGTGAAATTATTAAAGGGTTGTAGTATGACTAAATTAGCCTAAGTGCAATTAGTAAGTTATATGATAATATAAGGATTCTAGTGTTAATTGAGCATGGCATTGTTGTTAATGAGTGTTATGAAGGAGGGTAATTGGGTAAATTGGAATAAAATCTGATTTGTTAATTAGGGGTTTGGGTATTCTTGGTGTTGTGTGTGTGTAAGGATTGGAGAAGGGGAGAGCTTGTAGAGAGAAAAGGAAGAAGGAGATCAAGAAGCATTTGGAGTCCTAGAGACTTCTTTTTCTCATCAATCAACCATCAAGTAAGTAACACTCTCCTTAAATTTTGTCGTCAAATTCATAGAATCGAAGCCAAGATCTCAGATTTTTAAGTCCTTTGGGAGTAAAACCCTTGATTTGAGGCCTTATAGTGGTTAGGAGGCTTTGTAATTGAAGTGTAATGATCTTAGGATAGTGTGGGAGGTTGAGGAATATAAGGTTTTTCGATTCTTGGAGTTTAGATCGAGTTGTGAGCGTTTTGGAGATGAGGGGTTCGTCCAAATGGCCATGGAAATGCATTCTGCTCAGGAACCGGTATGAAGACCGGCACACCGGCCGGTATGCCGGCCGGCATACCGGTGTCCTACCAGCCTTAATAAATTTTGTCGAGTAGGTTCCCTCTTACATTTTCCCTCAAAATTTCATTGACCGGCATGCCGGCTGGTATTCCAGCCGGTATACCGGATTGTGCTCATTTTGGGCAGTAGGGTCTGACCTTAGTAAAATGGAAATTTTTGTAGTAAATGGCATGCCGACCCGCATGCCGGGCGGTATACTGGCACCATACCGGTGCCATACCGATCAGCCTATTTGAAGGGAAATTGGTTGAGGTTTGTCTTGGATCTTGAGGTAAACACCTTTAGGCTTATGTGGACCATGTTTTGAGGATCTTGGCAAACCTTGGGAGTGTTTGGATTTATTTGAAGTGTGGCATTCTTGCCTTCGCCTTTGAAGGTTAAGTCTTAGTCTTGGAAGTCCTTAGTGCTTGAGTTTGACCTTGGGAAACCTTGAGGAGGTCTAAGTCCATTTTTAATGTTTGGTCTCCTTATAAATAGTTCAATGCATTATGTGGGTTTTAATCCACTTGAAATTATATCAGACGAGTATCCTTTCTTCCAAGGCTTGTGGAAGAGGCTTCTTCACACTTCGTTGATACCTGGTGATTTTTTGTTAGATATGTATTCCATTTATTCATATGCGAACTCCTTACATGGTTAAGTAAGGTTACTTAAATTAAATGGATGAATCCATAATTATAAAAAGTATAATAAATCAAGTTAAGAAACTTGAATGGTTACTGTACATAGTTGTGCAACGTATATAGAAGATAAGTAGGATTCCTTGGATGATCACTTGAATCCCTAAATATGGTAAGTACACCAATACATTGGAAATCAATAGATAATACGAATACTTTATTGACGGTATGCATGAATTAAACGAAGGAAGAATAATCAGAGTAGCGTAGTGGAAGTGTGATAGACCCATGTAGGGTTACTTAACAACTATGGCACTTATGTGTGTATGATATGCTACTCATTAGCACTTGGTTAGAAGTGCATAAACTCTTTGGGCCTTGTAATCAAGTATGAATTTCTGAGTAGGACTGCTTGTGTGTGAGTCCTTACATAATGGGAAGTGTTATCCCTAGATATATATTGATATAATATATGACACTTGTGTATGTGCCAGTGTGGCCAATGTGGGCAGAATAAGTGTTTTACTTATAAGCTGGCCAATATGGGCAGTTCTGTATTTATTGTCAAAAGGCTTTTGTATAGCCTAAGGTGGCCAGTGTTGGCAGTTCGACCTTAGTGCCAAGAGACTTGGATACAGCCTAAGGTGGCCAGCGTAAACAGAAAATAACAATGAACACCAAATATAGCCATGTGGGTTGGCCTTCGAGCAATTAGATATCATATGCACTATATGTGGTAAATGTTAATGAATAACGAACATAGACGATTGGGCTGGCCTTCAGACAAGAGTATATCAAATCATATTGTCGGGTGTGTGTGTTCACCTAGAATCATTAAGTATATCTATTTCCTTATAGAAAGGTAAGTGTTTTGGGAATATGAACGACTTATGTGCCATCACACAAGGTATGCATCGTAAATAGTGTACATTGAGGTTGATTGAAGAGTAAATGATTATTGATAAAATTAATCACTCTTAATGAAAGAAGAACTTGTCAATAATCATTATTCTTGTGCACGTGTAAATTGTGGTAATCAATAAAGGTACTTACCTTAGGCAATAACATCGTTATGTTAAGAATGACTTAATGTGTAAAGACGTCCCAAATGATCCTTAAAGGTTAGTGACTAGTCGTAGAGGGCATTTCACACCCTTTGTACATTGACTATCGCTTGGACACACTTACATTATAGACATTGAGATAGGTATGGACAGTCCCTCAGAGTTGTCCCCCTCCTTGGGCATAGATTAGTAAAAGTATGAATAAGGTACGTTTAATTACCCTTGAATCGAGAACTGAATAATATGGAAATCTTAAACAACAAATGAGGCATAATTATGCAAGAGTTGAGAATCGAAATAAGTATGTACCACTATTATTTAAATGCTTATATTAGTTCTCCATATGCTTTTAATTCCAGTTATCCTATCATGTTGATTAAATTCTTGTTAGTCATATGTTTAGATGTCATATTAATAAACTCTGGATTTCCTTGCTTGTGTCTTTCTTTTCTTATGGCTTGGAAATCCAGGATTTGGAGGCTTGAGGATCGGGTCCACTATGGTCTGGCTTGGAGCAGTGTTAGCCTTTCCAGTGGGCTTGGCAGTTTATAACAGGTAGTTGTGCTGGCTAGTTTTGATAATATTTTGTTATGATTAGTTGTGTAGCCTGTTAGGCTTATTCAATTGTGGTAGTTACTCTACTTAGAGACATGGTAGCCTTGTACTTATTGAGGTTAGTAGTTTCTGGAGTTATTATATTTGGGTTAGTGATATTTAATCTTCCGTTGTACTTTGAGGTTTCTTATTGTAATGTTATATCAGCTTGAAGTCCCATGAGGTTCTAATCGTAGTATCTTGTGAATTACTTAGTTGATGGTTGTTTTGAGGTTTTATTGTACCTTGAGAGTTGGATGTTGTGCTTGAGGTGTTCTTTGTAATGTTTCTCCGATCAATAATTATTTTAATTTAAATGATTTTTGGGATGAGGCATTACAACTTGGTATCAGACCTTAGGTTGTGAGATTCTGGATTTCTTAGTTGGAATTGAGGTTTAGTGAGGGTGTCTAGTAGTGGACCCTAGGATGGTTAAGTGTTTGGGGTTTGTGTTTAGCAGAGTTGATGACTTGAGGTCGTAAAATTTTATATGTCTTGGAGGTATAGTGAGTCAAGCCTTGGTCTTCTCGTCGCTAATGTTTATTTTGCTAATGATTGTATTTATTATATTATTGATATAAATTTTCATAGAAGTTTTACAAGTATAGATCA
>NMUG010007192.1:0-12195 GCA_002855965.1 Monotropa hypopitys
TGCGCGTATTGTGTCGATTATATCGATTGTGTAGCCCAAGGACTTATTGGAACCCAAAACCATTATTCATGTTGGAAATCGTATAACATAGGTTGTCAATATAAAGCAAATACCTTATTGTTTATAACCCATTTTGGATCAGAACCAAAAATCCCAAACCCTTTATAAACTTCCAAATTCGGCCCTTGAGGGCAAGTGAGAGATCAATTGAAGGGTTGAGTAGTATTGGTAAGCCTAGGTGTAGTCAATGTTCGAGTTGGGTTGCTCTGATTTAGAAGTATTCGTCCGAGAAGAAGAAGTTCCAAAATTCCCTCTTCGCAAATCCGAAAATCATTTCAATACACCACCCAAACGAGGTATTCTTCGTGTTTTATCTTATGTATTAAGTTCTACTCATTCCTAGGAGTCCATAGCATTTTAAATCGTCAATTTTGGTTAAGTTTTGAAGATTTTGGACCCCCTAGAACTCCACTGTTGTCTGCCTCGAAGGTCTGCAACAAGCCCTAGATACCGATATCTTCGATTTTCTAGATACCGGTATCTTAGTAATGAGGTTGTGTAGTATCTGAGACCTTAGATACCAGTATCTTGGGTTTCTCTTTAGAAACCAGTATCAGCAAACCGATATCTTGAGTTTTTCCAGAAACTGGTATCTTGGTTCCTTAGATACCGGTATCTCAGTATTCATTCCACTGCAGTATCTTAAATCATCAGAAACCGATATCTTCATTAATAAACCTAGAAACCGATATCTTGCAAATGTCAGAAACTGATATCTCAGTGTTTTTTAAACCGGTATCTTGGATACTTTTAGATACTGATATCTTTACAAGTCTAAGATACCGATATCTAAGATGTTTGTATAAAAATGTGCAGATTCGGATTTTGAGCAGAAAATGAGGAAAATCATGGAATTTTGTAAAAAATAGAATATTTCATGTGGTATCCGGACCTTACCCAACTTGGGCCGGACCTCAACCGTCCGGATACACTCAACAATCCGGACCCAATCCACATCTCTCGGAGCAATCCAGGGACGTCGGCCTCACGGACCTCCATTCATAAACTGCTGTTGGACAGATCCGGCGGATCATCATGTGTTCAACACTTTAAGCAGTCTCACCGGACATCCGAAGGGGCCAGGCCGGGCCGGCCATGCGGTCCCCTTCAACCTTTGGCACTCTATACCGTCAAGGAAGCTCAGCGTTCTCACTCCCCACTGGGATAAGGAACAACTTCCACCGACGGACGGTCCTATGCCGGAGGGGTCCACCATCGGTAGCAGCAGGGACCAATGACCTCTGGCAGGTGGCACTCGGGTCGGCCGTACAACTGCTGACATGGCTCGGGTCGGTTCAGCGGCCCAACAGCACTATAGGGCTAATGTCAGCACCTGGCCTCCCGTCCGTGTGCATCACACGCTTGCATCTTTGGCGCCTAAGTCAGGACCTCTATATATATCATGTGAAAACACTATTCACGGGGATGGATCTCTGGTATCTCTCTGACTCTCACTTAGTTTATGACTTTCTCTCTCTTACCGTCGCTGACTTAGCCATCGGAGGCCCCTCTCGGTCGCTGCCGACCGGTGGTCACTCACCTTTGTGGTTGCAGGAGCCGAGCAGGTGTTCCCTCTTTTCTTATAGGTGACCGCGCACTCTGCCGAAGCTCTCAGTCCCAGTCGTCCGGCCATTGCCCGAAGGACTCCTCGGTACCCTCCGGACTTTCAGTCACCACAATTGGCGACTCCGCTGGGGTAGCTGTTCCCAGTCTCCGGTGACCGACAGTCTACCTCTTTGCTGAGCATCTCCTTCTTCTCCAATGGCTGTTGACGACTCCCGCGACCATCACCACCGCCGACTGCCCCCTGCTGCTCCTCTCCCCGCTGTGGATGTTGCCGACCTCTCTCTAGCCTTGCTGGGATCCACATCCCAGCCACATCCCGACGAGCAGCTCCTTCGGAAGGACCTTGAGATTGCTTTCCTCAAGGACCAGCTAGCAAAACTCTCCGGAGGCCCAACCTTGGCTCCACCCGCTCCATCCGAGACCTTAAAGGACGACTCAGAACATACCATCAAGAGGTCGGACCTGGAGCGTTCGGGAAGGCCAAACGATCACGGACGCACGGATAGAGGAAAGGCGATTTGCCGATCCCCCGTCCGGAAGCGCCAGTCGGGAGGTTGCCCTACCCGGACACCCAAGTACCAACCTTCCATTAGCGCTGCCTCCAGTTCTCGCTCCGGTAGGTCTCACGAGACCCGTCGTTTGGAGGAATAAAACCTGGCTCCCATCAAGGATGCCCCGTCGGCCACTCTGCTCGTAGAGACATCTGAAGTAAGTCATAGGCGCCGCCGACGAAGGAACACTCAGCGCTCCGGCCAGAATCCCAGAATTTACAACTCCCCTCCTCCGGTCGACGATCTCAGGGATTGCATCAACCAAGTCAGGCATAGGGCGGTAAGCACTGAGAAGAGGGCCGTCCAACAGAAGACGTCCGTGGATGCCAGGCTACGGCAGCTCAGCCTATCTCCATTCATTCCGGAGATTGAGCTGGAGACTCTCCCGGCAGGATTCAATCTGCCCAAGTTCACCCGGTATGATCCCAAAACGGATGCATACACCCACCTCATTCACTACCGACAGACCATCTCTCTCTACACTACCGACGTCTCAATCATGTGCAAGGTATTCCCCACCAGCCTTGACACCCTGGGCTCCCTCTGGTTCAATAAGCTCCCTCCACGTAGCATTTCATGCTACCGGGACCTTGAATGAACCTTCATGGCCAGGTTCGTAACCAGCAGCCGGAAGTCCAAGCAGATCGACGCTCTCATCCGCCTTAAGAAGCGTCCGGATGAAAGTCTCCGCCAGTACTCAGAAAGGTATTGGGAACTGTTTAATGACATTCAGGGTTGTGACCAGACGGTGGCTGCCTCTTCCTTCAAAAACGGCCTGGACAGCACCAGCCGGATCTTTGCCGACCTCACTCTCCACCCCTCCGAAGACATGGATGATATCATGCTCCGGGTGGAGAAATTATGTCAGTTGGAAAATCTCTTGGCCGAGCGCGCCACACAGCAACCGAATCAGCAGCCTTTGGCCCTACAGATAGCCGGCGGCCAAAGGCAGGTGAACGTCGTCAAAAGAGGAAGGAAGGGTGTCCCGAAGGCTCCCAAACTCCACGAGCTCACCGCAAAAAACGACGGTCTTCACCGAGCCCATCTATGCCGTGCTCAAGCACATTGAGAATCAGCCGTTCTTTGCTTGGCCGGACCACAAACTTGGGACGTCCGGCAAGACAAAAGACAAACGGATCCACTGCACCTATCATAGGGAGCAAGGACATTTTACGACCGGGTACAAACCCTTCAAGTCGTACTTGGAGCTCCTGGTGCAGCAAGGACACCTAGCACGGTGGGTTGATCAGCAGAAGACTCTGGAGCTTGCTCAGAGGACCGGACACCTCATTCAGCCGGAGGAAGATGTCCTGACGATCAACGTCATTCACGGACCTCTTAACAAAGAAGTTGCAACCCGTCTCAGAGCAGAAATAGACCAAGCATGTGCCCCAAAGCAAGTGCTCACCGTCGGTTCTAGTCTCAAGCGGAAACAACCATCCGATTGCTCAGGATGGTCCATCACCTTCACGGAGAAGGATCTTGACAGAGTCCGGCTCCCTCACAACGACGCCCTCGTCGTCACTTTGCGCGTCGGACCAGCCAACGTCCGGCGCATAATCATCGACCAAGTAAGCTCTGTAGAGGTAATGTATTTTTTAATGTTTCAAGCTCTTAAGCTTCCTTCTGATGCCTTGCAGCCAGCCAATGTCCCTATGGTCGGATTCAACGGAGCCCCAGTTTGGCCCCTCGGCAAAATCACTCTTCCGGTCCGGGCAGAATAAAAAATAGTCGATATGGAGTTCATCGTTGTGGACGTCCCTAGTCCATACAACGCCATCCTCGTCGGACCTGGATCCACTCCATGCCGGCAATTGCTTCAACCTTCCACCAAGTCGTCCGGTTCATTGGAGCCTCCGGACGATAAGAAGATATCTATGGAGACCAGGCTGCCTCAAAGCAGTGCTACATATCAGCTGTCTGGGAAAACAAGCAAATGAAGCAGGTTCAGTGGGTTGAAGTCCCGGACACCCCAGTTCTTGAAGACGTTGGCGCTCCGGCAGCCGAGAAGGCCATCGAAGATCTCATCACAGTGCCGATCAGCGAAGATGGCAGCCGGGCGTTCCTTATCGGCTCTTCTCTCTCTCCAACGGACCAAGAAAGGTACATCAAATTCTTGAAGGATAACATTGAGGTCTTCGCATGGACTCCATACGAGATGCCCGGAGTGGGCCCGTCGTTCATCTGTCATCAGCTGAACGTCAATCCCTCTAAGCATCCCGTCGTCCAAAGACCCCGACGTTCCTCTCCGGCACATACACAGGAGGTCATAGATGAAGTGGACCGACTCCTGGAAGCAGGTGCCATTCAGGAAGTCCAGTACCCCACATGGCTGGCAAACACAGTGGTCGTCAAAAAGAAGTCCGGAAAATGGCGGGTCTGTGTTGACTACACCAACCTCAATGATGCCTATCCGAAGGACTGCTTCCCTTTGGACCGGATCGACCCCCTCCCAGGTCACTGCCGTGGCGAACCTCAGGCCTCCATCCACCATCAAAGAAGTCCAGAGATTCACCGGCATGGCAGCGGCCCTCAACAGATTCATCAGTCGGTCATCCGACCTCTATCGGCCGTTCTTCCAAGCCATCAATACCAACCGGCGCAGCTACAAGTGGACGGAAGACTGTGATCGAGCCCTCCAACAGCTCAAAAAATACATCTCCAGCCCTCCAGTACTGGTCACGCCGAAGGACTTGGAGCCTCTCATACTCTATTTGGTCGTCTCCCAGCACGCCGTCAGGTCTGTTCTCTGTCGAGTGGAAGCAGCGGACCACCAGCCGGTCTACTACACCAGCAAGACCCTCCTTCCTGCCGAAACAAGGTACTTGCCACTTGAAAAACTTGCTCTTGCTCTTGTTTCTGCTTCCAGGAAGTTGCTGCCCTACTTCCAGCAGCATACAATCACAGTGCTGACGGAGCATCCACTGAAGGCAGTCCTCCGGAAGGCCGACCTCTCCAATCGGATCTCAAAATGGGCGGTCAAACTGGCCAACTTTGACATAAATATCAGCCCAGGACGGCCATCAAAGCCCAGGTATTGGCCGACTTCATCGCAGAGTTCTCTCTGGGGGTCATCCCCTAGGAAGCTCCGGCCTAGTCTCCGGCCAATACCACAGATCTGAAGGAGGCCTCCTCATCTGCTGCTCCGCCTCCAAGGCGCTCCGGCAGTTGTGCCCAGCGTCTGGCGGAACAATGGCATCTCTTTCATGGGGACACTTGGAGACTGCATGTAGACGGCGCATCTAACAACCGGGGTGTAACACCCGTCCCATTTAAAATAATAATTAAATTAATTAAATTAAATTAAATAAATAAATAAATATATTTCAGGTGTAAATATATGGTGGAGTGGATGATAATGTTGAGTTGGGCCAATTAATGGAATTGGTAGCCATTAAATCATTCTTTTATTAAAAACAAAAGTCTATATATGTATATATAATGTGTGATGCATGGCTAGAGTGTGATTAGAGGAGTTAATGAGGGGCAAGATGGTCCATGAATGTCATTTTCGGATTTAGGGTGGAGGGGTTGGAGAAAGATGTGTATTTTGGGCTTTGGAGAGAGAGAGAGAAAAAAAAGAGGGTTTGAGGAAGAGGTTGAAGAAAGGACTCAAAATCAAGCCTAGAAGTTGATTTTTGAAGAAGATTTCTACTCCAAAGTTGTTCACAACATCTTAGAGGTAAACATCCATACCTTATTCGCGTGATTTCATCCATAATCGAGTCTAGATCTAGGTTTGAACGTCTAATTCGATTTGGGACTGATTTTTGTAAAAATGATTGAAAAATCTTCGATTGGGGAGTTTTTAGGTCATCAATTGATGTGAGTTTGGAGTATGTTGTGAGGTTTTGTTCATACTACAAGTTAGTGTAGTTGATTTCATGATCAATAGTGTAAAAATCGAGTGACTTGGAGTTAGATCGCGTTTTTATAAATCGCCCAGCCCTTGGTGTTCTTCACTGTAACAATCCGACCGGTCGGTTTGTTTGAATAGACCGGTCGATTTTCCCCAGCAATAGACCGGTCGATTATTTTGAATGTACCGGTCGATTTCGTTCAGTGATTAATTTTTATTAGATAGACCGGTCGATCTGTTTGGATAGACCGGTCGATTTTGAACAGTGTCGAATTAAATTGAATCCGACCGGTCGATCCGTTTGAATAGACCGGTCGTTTTTAGGCAATATTGAATTTTTATGAAATAGACCGGTCGATTTATTGAATGTACCGGTCGATTTGTCTGTTTTTGGGGAAAATTCTCTAAGTGTCGGGGAATTGTTTTAAAAGATATTTTAAGATGTTTTAAGCCTAATAGAGCTTCTAGAACACTAAAATGAGATCATATCAAGTTTGGGAAGGCCCTAATAATAAATTGAACACTTAATTGTTCAGGTGATCCTTCGGAATCCTCTACCGCACCCGTATCGACGTAGTTGACGGATTTTCTTTGCTATAAGGTGAGCGTGTAGATTCTTTTCCCTATACAATGATTGCATTATTTGATACATGATTGGATGCTATATATGTACTTGATTGGATTATATGTTCACGTGCACGTATGTTGTAACTTTGATAATATGTTGTGAAAATCATACTTGTTTGTGCACATGATGGATGCAAGTACATGATTTATATTTCAAGATGTTAGATGGTGAAAGTAATATACTACTTCTCATGCTTGGTTAATACATGTTTATACCTTTAGCTATAACATGTTGATTGTTGTATGACGATGATGATATTATATCCATTTTGATTTGCATACATATGCATGTGCACTGGTTTGATGATGCATGATGATGAATGATGATAAACGTCGAATGATGTGATATTTTAAATGGTGCATACATGCATTAATGCAACTATATTGCTTGAATATTCCAGTAACACATGTTGGGGGACGGGAGATGTTAGGCAACGGACTCCTCAACATTGTGTCTACCTATACTTAGTTGGGAGCCGGGAGATGCTAGGCAACGGACTCCTCAACCTTTTGTTATTTACACCTATTGGGGGCCCAGAGATGCTAGGCAACGGACTTCTCCATAGTGTGTATATCTTCGATGATGATATATTGTATTCCGGCTACACATATTGGGGGACGGTAAATGCTAGGCAACGGGACACCTCAATATTGTGTATGTATTCGGTGATGGAATACTAGGGTGTCTTTATCACCCTTTTGTCTTATGACAATGGAAGCTTCCTGAAATATTGAAAGATGCATCTCGTTTTGCATTTTATATGCATGGACACCTTGCAATTCCTTTAGCCTCATATTATGTTTGGGAGAGACACAACCCCTTTATTGTTTACCTATGGACTTGTTGTATCTTGTAATGCTTCATTTTATATGGATAGTGAATCTGACGTTCCTGGATATTGTGCCTTTTCCTTTTGTTGTGGCATCCTATCCAAGTGAAGAAGCTTAGTATGGGTTCTCCTATTTTTCCAGCCATTTCAGACTTTGTGGAAGAAGTCTCTTTGCCGTGCTACTATCTCCTTGGCTCTTGTTGTTGGTTAGAGTGAGGATGAGTGGTAGATAGGTGTTCTTCTTTTTATTTCATTAGACTAATGGGACTTTGATTGGCCTTGTTCTGGTCCTTTTTGTTAGAACTGTCACACTGGTATGGTTTTGTATTTGGAATGTTTTGGTACACACTCTTAAAAACTATTTCAATTTTCGCTGCTTAGTGTTTTAATTGGTGTTTTAAAAAGAAAAAAAAATAGGTGGCATCTTTTACATCCCCTTTCCCTAATGGTTGTTTTAAATATGTTGCGACTCGTGGACGAAATCCTTTTTATTTTATAGTTTTCCGGGACGGGTCGTGACAGCTTGGTATCAGAGCTTAGGTTTGTAAGATTCTAGGAACCAGTGTGACATAGGATGTCGAGTCTTTGAGATGAGTGATAGGATGAGTCCGTTGTGTTATTCTCCCGGATATCATTGTGTCTGTTACTTTGGCACCCGATTGACTGCCTTGAAATCTTAATTGAAAGGGCGCCTGATCAATGCATTTTCAGCTAAGAAGTCTTGGAAAGCCAGTTGGAAAAGCACAATTGTACCGGAATCCTGTGTCTAGAACGATGTATAGGTGATCGATGGCAATGAACCCTTAGGTGTCAGTTCCTTATAAGTTAAACTTATGTTTAGGGTTTAGGTGTGGAAACCCTGGAGGATTAGCTAGTTAATGAATCCTAAGTGTCAGACGCGTATGTGCTGACTGTTGCTGTGATGATTACTTGATATGTGCTATGTGTTATGCACCCTTACTTGACTGGTTGTTAAGTGTTATGTGCTATTTTCTACGGTATCATGATAACCTTTCAAAATTTTCGAAGGAATCCCTTTGTGGAGATAGTTTGGAGATGTGTAAAAGATACGATAGTGAAAGTGAGCAAATCAATGTTGGGTGATCTGTTAAATTTGATGATACCAACAGAACTTTATAAAAATAATTCAAGGAGCGACATTAGTAGATGAATATGAGTTGTAGTCCTTTGGACCTATTTTATAGGAGATTGAGGGGATGGAATTGGAGTCTTGTGATATGTCCATATATAAGTAAAAATTTAGAAAATTGAACTATCCAATGGGGTGATGAATTTCGGGGTAAGAAAACATAATAACTATAAAAGCATGGTCAGTGATGGGAAAATGAGGATGCAAGCGTGAATCGAAGGTTGAAAGTAAGATTGGTGTTGTGGATTATTGTTGTCTATAAGAAAATTTCTAGGTATTGGAAGACAAGCTTGCTTATGTGAAGTGTGGTTGTGAGAACCTAAGTAGTATGAGATTGGAAGATTCGGATATATGTATGATAGTGATCAAGATTGAATTGTTACGTACCTTATTTCGGAGTGGTTTTGGGTTGATCTATGGAAATGAAGTTTCGAGGAAAAATTTATTACTCTTGTAGGCGTGTTAATATCGTAGGCTTAGTGTTCCTACTTGTTGTTATTTCGAGGCCAAGTTATACTGTGAGAAGTAAATTGGGGGTGAGCGAATAGAAGAAGTGAGAATAAATCAATTGTGATCCTTGATGGTAAAATGGCTAGTGGATGATGTTCCTTGGTTAGGTATGATGTATTTGGAGAAAAGGAATGTAGTGATGTTGTTCGACGCCACGAGTTGAATGGAATTTTATTACGAAAATGGCAGTACTAAGTGGATCAAATAAAGATTTTTGGTTTGAGGATGAGATGACAAGTATGTAAGAGAAATAATTTGTAATTCGTGAAGGATGTGGAGAGAATAGTACTTGAAGTATTACGATGGTTAGAAAATGATGTGGTGGATTGTTCTATCTTTGGGTGAGTTATCTAAACTGTGATATTGAGACGTTAGAATTATCTTGTAAGTTAAGTGGTGACGAGAATTTTCTTAATAAATTATCAAGGGTTAACCTCATGTTAAAAAGGAGATTGGTGAAAAGTGGCGTAGTTGTAGAATCATTTTATTGTATAATTGAGGAGGTTAATCGGGTTTGTATTAGTTGTCTCTATGAGAATGTTATTGGGAGAAAACTTTGATTTAATTGGAAAGTATTGTGAGTATGAATTATAGAAATTGAGTTGGAAGAAACTAAGAAGATTGATAGAGTAATTGGTAAGTAAGTAGACCTTGGTACAAGGTAGATATAGATGATATTCGATAATAATTATTATTCGGGGATGTGTAGTGAGAATTATAGTTGGGTTAACAAGAGCAAATTTTATCAGTAATGTACTTGAATTGAGGAGTATGATGTTGAGATTCAGAGTTGGGTATACCTTTGATTTCTTCTTAGTATAAATAATGTAATGAGTTATTAGTTCTTTAGTTGGGAACATGAAGAGGTTGAGATCAAATATAATAAAAATGCTAAGGAGTATGATGATTTTGGTGATAAAGAAAGGTTGTCTTTGATAGAAGAATGGTGTGAAATCCTTGGGCAGAGTTAAGGAACTGTAGAAGACCATTTTGGTAAGAAAAGTTGACGTTAGGTCTAATGACAACTAAAGAGGCAAGGGATCAAAGTTGTTGAGATTGTAGTCCGATATGAAATGAAGTTGGTCAGATGATAAAACTACATGAAGTGAACTTTGACATTGATGTAAGTTTCGGTGAAAGTGAATGTATCTTACTAAGGTCACCTTGATGATAATAGGTGTTGTATATATTTGTACAAAGAGGGAGAAAATTGTTGATTATTTCAGAAATGAAATAAAATATATATATGTAAGGAAAGTAAGTGTTATCTTTGAATATGGTTGTACTTGTTGAGTTTTATAGCAAGTTAAGCATGTTCTAAAGTTACAATTAATGGATGTGATAAAATTATACAATTGAAGCATATGCATGAAATAAATTAACAATGTGAATAATCAGAGTAGCGCATTAGAAGCGTGATAGACTCGTATTTATATAACTTTCGAAAGTGGTGCTTGTATGTTTATTTTTCCCACACAAGGGTTGTTGTTTCAGAGTAGTGTTGGAGTCAAAGGACCTAGAAAATCGAATACCTTTATAAGCTTGTAAGCAAGATGAACACTTAAGTGTCGTTGATTAGAGTTGGGATAAATATGATGGTTGGCCTACTCTTAAATATAATTATCTGTTTGAAATCAATAATCAGGCGTGTTGTATGAGTTTTGAAATAAACGTGAAGTATTAATTTCTTATAAAACTTGCCAATGTGGGCATAGATGATAAAAAAAATAAAAAAATTGGCCATTTCGGCAATCCTTCGGGCATTTGGTGTTTGTTTCCACAGATGGTGGATGTTAGTGATCGACGTTGTAGCCAGATGGGCTAGCCTTCGGGCAGAATCAAATTAAAACTATCTTATATGTTGATGAAAGATGTTTAGCCAGGTGGGCTAGCCTTCGGGCAGAAATAAATTAACATATATTATTGGGTGTGTGTGTGTCACCCTATTGTTGAAAGAGTACTTTATTTTGTATATGAATAACGAGTTGAACTCCATAAGGTGACATTGAACAGGATTATTAACTACTTTCGTATGATAATGTGTGGCTCGATCATTAAGTCAAACCGTGACTAAAAATAAAATAAAAAGGTGGTAGTTGTGAGGCGCTGTCACCAACGATAGTTGAATGTTATGAGACTTTTGGATAGTAACATTTGATGATTGTTTCTAAAGAGGTTATGTTCACCCTAGTAGACCTTGGGAAGTCTTGGAGTCATTGTGTATAATGATAATAAGATGTGAATTCAACTTTTATTTTTCCTACTCGGTGACTTCGTAGAGGTACTACTTTAGTAAGTGATAGGAAGTGATGTTTTGAAGTGTGTTGTGAAATGGTAGATTAGACCTATGGTGATTTTAGTAGAAGATGGGGATAGTAAGAGAAGAATTTGGGTTAGTCCTAATTACGATTAGTACGAATGGATAAAACTATGATCGCATTGGTACCTTATAACAAGTTAGTGATGACATTGTGATAGTAAATCTTTGAGTGACACTGATTGTAAGCCGCGATTGTCGTGGTGGTGAAAACATAGTGTTGATAATGAGAAATGATATGGGTAATGACGTTGGGAATTAAAAATGTTGTCCTTTTTGGTGAATCAATTATGAGATAAGAAGAGGAATGAGATGAGGGTGATGACCAATTGAGGTGAGTTTTTGGGAAGTGGAAACTTGGCGAAATTCTGAAGAATGTGTAATTTCGTGTCAGAAAGTGGAGTGTTATGAAAGTAAACAGTGATAGATTTTTAAGGTGTATACGACTTTGGATATCATGGTGAGTCCTTTTAAGGTATGGTTTACGAAGGTATCTTTTCGTATCGGGTACGTATCCTAAATTTCGAGGACGAAATTCTTTAAGTAGGGGAGAGTTGTAACACCCGTCCCATTTAAAATAATAATTAAATTAATTTAATTAAATAAAATAAATAAATATATTTCAGGTGTAAATATATGGTGGAGTGGATGATAATGTTGAGTTGGGCCAATTAATGGAATTGGTAGCCATTAAATCATTTTTTTATTAAAAACAAAAGTCTATA